>JAKRSK010006293.1:177500-196178 GCA_029891615.1 Natrix natrix natrix | reverse complement strand
TTAAGACTCACAGCCTTGTGCACAAGCACACACACGACGCAACAAACACACAAAGACTTCCATCCCATCTGCCTCTTCCCTCTTCCTGGATTCACTCAGATGTTTTTAAGACTCACAGCCTGTGCACACGCATACACACACACAAACACTTTTAGCCCCTCTGTCTCTTCCCTCCTCCTGGATTCACTAAGGTATTTTTACGGCTCCCAGCCTGTGCACATACGCGCGCGCAAACACACACACTTCCAGCCCCTCTGCCTCTTCCTTCTTCCTGGATTCACTCAGATGTTTTTAAGACTCACAGCCTGTGCACACGGACACACACACACACACACACAAAAACACAAACAAACACTTCCAGCCCCTCTACCTCTTCCCTCTTCCTGGATTCACTCAGATGTTTTTATGACTCACAGTCTGTGCACACGGCACACACGGACACACACACACACTTCCAGCCACTCTGCCTCTTCCTTTTCTGTGCACACGGGCACACATGCACACACATTTCGAGCCCCTCTGCCTCCTCCCTCTTCCTGGATTCAGTCAGATGTTTTTAAGACTCGCAGCCTGTGCACGCACACACAGAAATGCACACAGACACGGACACGCACATGCACACATACACACAAACACTTCCATCCCCTCTGCCTCTTCCCTCTTCCTGGATTCACTCAGATGATTTTAAGACTCACAGCCTGTGCACACGCATACACACACACAAACACTTTTAGCCCCTCTGTCTCTTCCCTCCTCCTGGATTCACTAAGATATTTTTATGACTCCCAGCCTGTGCACACACGGGCGCCCAAACACACAAACTTCAAGCCCCTCTGCCTCCTCCCTCTTCCTGGATTCAGTCAGATGTTTTTAAGACTCACAGCGTGTGCGCACACGGGCGCACACACACACACACTACCAGTCCCTCTGCCTCCATCCTTTTCCTGGATTCAGTCAGATGTTTCTATGATTCACAACCTGTGCACACGCACACAGACACGCGCGCACACAGACACACATACACAAAAAAATCCAGCCCCTCTGCCCCTTCACTCTTCCTATATTCATTCAGATGATTTTAAGACTCACAGCCTGTGCACACGCACAGGTACACACACACACACATACACAAACACACAGACACAGACACAGGGACACAAACATACTTCCAGCCCCTCTGCCTCTTCCCGCTTCTTGGATTCACTCAGATGATTTTAAGACTCACTGCCTGTGTACAAGAACACACACATACACAGACACACACACGAACATACAGACACACACACACAAACATACTTCCAGCCCCTCTGCCTCTTCCCTCTTCCTGGATTCACTCAGATGTATTTTAAGACTCGCAGCCTGTGCATACGCGCAACACGCACACACCACACACTTCAAGCCCCTCTACCTCCTACCTCTTCCTGAATTCAGTCAGATGTTTTTTAACGACTCACAGCCTATGCACACACACACATACACAAACACTTCCAGCCCCTCTGCCTCTTCCCTCTTCATGGATTCACTCAGATGTTTTTAAGACTCACACACTGTGCACACACGCGCACCACAACAACAATAATCAACTTCCAGGCCCTCTGCCTCTTCCCTCTTCCTGGATTCACTGAGATTGTTTTTAAGACTCACAGCCTGTGCACTACGGACACACACACACACACAAAGAACACACTTCCAGCCCCTCTACCTCTTCCCTTTTCCTGGATTCACTCAGATGTTTTTAAGACTCACTAGCCTGTGCACACTGACACACACACACCACAAAGACACATCTTCCTAGCTCCTCGTGCCTCTTCCCTCTTCCTGGATTCACTCAGACGATTTTAAGGACACACAGCCTGAGTACACGAATATGCACATGCACACACAAACACACAAACACTTCCAGCCCCTCTCCTCTCTTTCCCTCTTCCTGGATTCACTCAGATGTTTTTAAGACTCTCAGCCTTTGCAAACACATATACACAAACACTTCCAGCCCCTCTGCCTCTTCCCTCTTCCTGGATTCACTCAGATGATTTTAAGACTCACTGCCTGTGCACACGCACACACAGACACACACACAACACACACGAACACTTCAAGCCCCTCTGCTCCCTCCCTCTACCTGGATTCAGTCACATGTATTTTAAGACTCACAGCCTGTGCACACGCGCAACACCACAAAACACTTCCAGCCCATCTGCCCTCTTCCCCCTTCCTGGATTCACTCAGATGATGTTAAGACTCACTGACTGTGCACACGCACACCACACACGCACAGACACAGACTACACACACAAACATACAAGACAGACACACACAACACACTTCCAGCCCCTCTGCCTCTTCCCTCTTCCTGGATTCACTCAGATGATTTTAAGACTCACAGCCTGTGCATACGCACACACACACACACACACACACACAAACAAACACTTCAAGCCCCTCTGCCTCTTCCCTCTTCATGGATTCTCTCAGATGTTTTTAAGACTCACACACTGTGCACACACGCGCACACACACACATAATCACTTCCAGGCCCTCTGCCTCTTCCCTGTTCCTGGATTCACTGAGATGTTTTTAAGACTCACAGCCTGTGCACACGGACACACACACACAAACAAAGAAACACTTCCAGCCCCTCTACCTCTTCCCTTTTCCTGGATTCACTCAGATGTTTTTAAGACTCACAGCCTGTGCACACGCATGCACACACACAAACACTTTTAGCCCCTCTGTCTCTTCCCTCCTCCTGGATTCACTAAGGTATTTTTATGACTCCCAGCCTGTGCACACACGCGCGCCCAAACAAACACACTTCAAGCCCCTCTGCCTCCTCCCTCTTCCTGGATTCAGTCAGATGTTTTTAAGACTCACAGCCTGTGCGCATGCGGGTGCACACACACACACTACCAGCCCCTCTGCCTCCTCCCTTTTCCTGGATTCAGTCAGATGTTTCTATGATTCACAACCTGTGCACACGAACACAGACACGCGCACACACACACACACATACACAAACAGTTCCAGCCCCTCTGCCCCTTCACTCTTCCTGGATTCATTCAGATGATTTTAAGACTCACAGCCTGTGCACACGCACAGGTACACACAAACAAACATACACAAATAGAGAGACACACACACACAAACATACTTCGAGCCCCTCTGCCCCTTCCCTCTTCCTGGATTCACTCAGATGATTTTAAGACTCGCAGCCTGTGCACACACACACACACACACACACACACACTTTTAGCGCATCTGCCACTTCCTGGATTCAGTCAGATGTTTTTATGACTCACAGTCTGTGTACACGTGCACACACACACACACTTCAAGCCCCTCTGCCTCCTACCTCTTCCTGGATTCAGTCAGATGTTTTTAAGACTCACAGCCTATGCGCACGCACACATACACAAACACTTCCAGCCCCTCTGCCTCTTCCCTCTTCATGGATTCACTCAGATGTTTTTAAGACTCACACACTGTGCACACACGCGCGCACACACAGACAATCACTTCCAGGCCCTCTGCCTCTTCCCTCTTCCTGGATTCACTGAGATGTTTTTAAGACTCACACACTGTGCACACGCACACCCACACACTTCCAGCTCCTCGGCCTCTTCCCTCTTCCTGGATTCACTCAGATGATTTTAAGACACACAGCCTGAGTACACGAATATGCACATGCACACACAAACACACAAACACTTCCAGCCCCTCTCCCTCTTCCCTCTTCCTGGATTCGCTCAGATGTTTTTAAGACTCACAGCCTGTGTACACGCGCACACACACAAACACTTCCAGCCCCTCTGCCTCTTCCCTCTTCCTGGATTCACTCAGATGTTTTTAAGACTCTCAGCCTGTGCAAACGCATATACACAAACACTTCCAGCCCCTCTGCCTCTTCCCTCTTCCTGGATTCACTCAGATGATTTTAAGACTCACTGCCTGTGCACACGCACACACAGACACACACAAACACACACGAACACTTCAAGCCCCTCTGCCTCCTCCCTCTACCTGGATTCAGTCACATGTTTTTAAGACTCACAGCCTGTGCACACGCGCACACCACAAACACTTCCAGCCCATCTGCCTCTTCCCCCTTCCTGGATTCACTCAGATGATGTTAAGACTCACTGACTGTGCACACGCACACACACACGCACAGACACAGACACACACACAAACATACAGACAGACACACACAAACATACTTCCAGCCCCTCTGCCTCTTCCCTCTTCCTGGATTCACTCAGATGATTTTAAGACTCACAGCCTGTGCATACGCACACACACACAAACAAACACTTCAAGCCCCTCTGCCTCCTCCCTCTACCTGGATTCAGTCAGATGCTTTTAAGACTCACAGCCTGTGCACACGCACACGCACACACACACACACACAAACACTTCAAGCCCTTCTGCCTCCTCCCTCTACCTGGATTCAGTCAGATGTTTTTAAGACTCACAGCCTGTGCACACACACACGCACAGACACAGAAACAAACACAAACATACAGAACACACAAACAAACATACTTCCAGCCCCTCTGCCTCCAACCTCTTCCTGGATTCACTCAGATGATTTTAAGACTCACAGCCTGTGCACACGCACATGCACAAACACACACACTTCCAACCCCTCTGCATCTTCCCTCTTCCTGAATTCACTCAGATGATTTTAAGACTCACAGCCTGTGCACAAGCACAGACACACGCACACACACATACAAAGACTTCCATCCCCTCTGCCCCTTCCCTCTTACTGGATTCACTCAGATGTTCTTAAGACTCACAGCCTGAGCACACGGACATGCACATGAACACACACACACACACACACACACAAACACTTCCAGCCCCTCTGCCTCTTCCCTGTTCCTGGATTCACGCAGATGATTTTAAGACTCACTTCCTGTGCACACGCGCACACACACACACACAGACACACACACACAAACACTTCAAGACCCTCTGCCTCCTCCCTCTTCCTGGATTCAGTCAGATGTTTTTAAGACTCACAGCCTGTGCACACGCGCACACAAACAAACACTTCCAGCCCATCTGCCTCTTCCCCCTTCCTGGATTCACTCAGATGATTTTAAGACTCACAGCCTGTGCACATGCGCACACACACACACACACACACAAACACTTCAAGCCCTGCCTCCCCCTACGGATCATCAGTGTTTTAAGACCACAGCCTTGACACACAAACACACACACAACATACTTACAGGCCCTCTGCCTCTTCCCTCTTCCTGGATTCACTCAGATGATTTTAAGACTCACAGCCTGTGCACACACAAACGCACATACACACACACACTTCAAGCCCCTCTGCCTCCTCCCTCTACCTGGATTCAGTCAGATGTTTTTAAGACTCACAGCCTGTGCACACACAAACGCACAGACACACACAAACAAACATACTTCCAGCCCCTCTGCTTCCTCCCTCTTCCTGGATTCACTGAGATGTTTTTAAGACTCACACACTGTGCACACGCACACCCACACACTTCCATCCCCTCGGCCTCTTCCCTCTTCCTGGATTCACTCAGATGTTTTTAAGACTCTCAGCCTGTGCAAACGCACATACACACACACACACATACAAAAACTCTTCCAGCCCCTCTGCCTCTTCCCTCTTCCTGGATTCACTCAGACGTTTTTAAGACTCACAGCCTCTGCACACGTGCACACACACAGACACAGCACAACGACAGACACAACACATCACAAACATACAGCACACACACACATACTTCCAGCCCTCTGCGTCCACCTCTTCCTGGATTCACTCAGATGTTTTTAAGACTCACAGCCTGTGCACACGCACAGCACAAACACACACACTTCCAGCCCCTCTGCCTCTTCCCTCTTCCTGGATTCACTCAGATGTTTTTAAGACTCACAGCCTGTGCACAGCACAGCACACAGCACACACACAACAAAACTTCCACCCCTCTGCCTCTTCCCTCTTCCTGGATTCACTCAGATGTTTTAAGAACTCACAGCCTGTGCACACGGACATGCACATGACACACACACACACACACACAAACACTTCCAGCCCCTCTGCCCTTCCCTCTTCCTGGATTCACTCAGATGTTTTTAAGACTCACAGCCTGTGCACACGCACATGCACATGCACACACACACACACACAAACACTTCCAGCCCCTCTGCCTCTTCCCTCATCCTGGATTCACTCAGATGATTTTAAAGACTCACAGCCTGTGCACACGGTGCGCACAACACACACACACACACACACACTTCAAGCCCCTCTGCCTCTTCCCTCTTCCTGGATTCAGTCAGATGTTTTTAAGACTCACAGCCTGTGCACATGCGCACACACACACAAACACTTCCAGCCCCTCTGCCTCTTCCCTCTTCCTGGATTCACTCAGATGTTTTAAAGACTCACTGCCTGTGCACAGCACACACACACACGACACACACACACACACACACAAACACTTCCAGCCCCTCTGCCAATTCCCTCTTACTGGATTCACTCAGATGTTTTTAAGACTCACAGCCTGTGCACAGGCGCACACACACGCACAGACACACACACACACACACACACACACACACAAACATCTTCCAGCCCCTCTGCCTCCTCCCTCTTCCTGGATTCACTCAGATGATTTTAAGACTCACAGCCTGTGCACAAGCACACACACACGCGCGCACACACACACACACAAAGACTTCCAGCCCCTCTGCCAATTCCCTCTTACTGGATTCACTCAGATGTTTTTAAGACTCACAGCCTGTGCACAGGCGCACACACACGCACAGACACACACACACACACACACACACACACACACACACACACAAACATACTTCCAGCCCCTCTGCCTCCTCCCTCTACCTGGATTCAGTCAGATGTTTTTAAGACTCACAGCCTGTGCATATGCACGCACACACAAGAACACTTCCAGCCCCTCTGCCTCTTCCCTCTTCCTGGATTCACTCAGATGATTTTAAGACTCACAGCCTGTGCAGAAGCACACGCACAAACACACAAAGACTTCCCGCCCCTCTGCCCCTTCATTCTTACTGGATTCTCTCAGATGTTTTAAAGACTCACAGCCTGTGCACACGCAGCACACACACACAACACACTTCCAGCCCCTCTGCCTCTTCCCTCTTCCTGGATTCACTCAGATGATTTTAAGACTCACAGCCTGTGCACAAGCACACACACACGCACACACACACACAACAGACTTCCAGCCCCTCTGCCTCTTCCCTCTTCCTGGATTCACTCAGATGATTTTAAGACTCACAGCCTGTGCACGCACACACACACGCACGACAGACACAGACACAGACACAAATACAGACAACACACAGAACATACTTCCAGCCCCTCTGCCTCTTCCCTCTTCCTGGATTCACTCAGATGATTTTAAGACTCACAGCCTGTGCAATGCACACACACACACACACACACAACACACACTTCCAGCCCCTCTGCCTCTTCCCTCTACCTGGATTCACTCAGATGATTTTAAGACTCACAGCCTGTGCACACGCACACAGACACACACACACACAACACTACAAGCCCCTCTGCCTCTTCCCTCTACCTGGATTCACTCAGATGTTTTTAAGACTCACAGCCTGTGCACATGCGCACACACACACTTCCAGCCCTCTGCCTCTCCACTGATTCACTAGAGATTTAAAACTCACGCCTGTGCACAAGCACACACACACAGCACACACACACACACACAACTTCCAGCCCCTCTGCCTCTTCCCTCTTCCTGGATTCACTCAGATGTTTTTAAGACTCACAGCCTGTGCACGCACGCGCACAACACACAAACACTTCCAGCCCCTCTGCCTCTTCCCTCTTCCTGGATTCACTCAGATGATTTTAAGACTCACAGCCTGTGCACACGCACACACACACACGCACAGACACAGACACACACACAAACTTTCCAAGCCCCTCTGCCTCTTCCCTCTTCCTGGATTCACTCAGATGATTTTAAGACTCACAGCCTGTGCACACACAGACGCACAGACACAGACACAAACACAAACATACAGACACACACAACAAACTATTCCAGCCCCTCTGCCTCTTCCCTCTTCCTGCATTCACTCAGGTGTTTTTAATACTCACAGCCTGTGCACACGAACACACACACACACACTAAAAGCCCCTCTGCCTCTTCCCTCTTCCTGGATTCCCTCAGACCTTTTAAAAACTCACAGCCTGTGCACACGCATGCACACACACAGCCCCTCTGCCTCTTCCCTCTTCCTGGATTCACTTAGACATTTCAAAAACTCACAGCCTGTGCACACGCACACACACACACACACACACACACACTTCCAGCCCCTCTGCCTCTTCCCTCTTCCTGGATTCACTCAGATGTTTTTAAGACTCACAGCCTGTGCACATGCATGCACACACACACACACACTTCCAGCCCCTCTGCCTCTTCCCTCTTCCTGGATTCACTCAGATGTTTTTAAAACTCACAGCCTGTGCACACGCACACACACACGCACACACAGACACACACACAACACACAACACACACACATACTTCCAGCCCCTCTGCCTCTTCCCTCTTCCTGGATTCACTCAGATGATTTTAAGACTCACAGCCTGTGCACACGCACACAGACACACACAACACACACACTTCCAGCCCCTCTGCCTCTTCCCTCTTCCTGGATTCACTCAGACATTTTAAAAACTCACAGCCTGTGCACACGCACGCGCACACACACGCACACACACACA
Organism: Natrix natrix natrix; assembly: GCA_029891615.1. Taxonomy (NCBI): domain Eukaryota; kingdom Metazoa; phylum Chordata; class Lepidosauria; order Squamata; family Natricidae; genus Natrix; species Natrix natrix. The sequence continues at coordinate 187,390 of JAKRSK010006293.1, read as the reverse complement.
CACACACACACTTCCAGCCCCTCTGCCTCTTCCCTCTTCCTGGATTCACTCAGATGTTTTTAAGACTCACAGCCTGTGCACACACGCACGACACAGACACACAAACACGACACACACACACACTACTTCCAGCCCCTCTGCCTCTTCCCTCTTCCTGGATTCACTCAGATCATTTTAAAACTCACAGCCTGTGCACACGCACACAGCACAAACACACACACTTCCAAGCCCCTCTGCCTCTTCCCTCTTCCTGGATTCACTCAGATGATTTTAAAGACTCACAGCCTGTGCACAAGCACACACACACGACACACACACACACACACACTTCCAGCCCCTCTGCCTCTTCCCTCTTCCTGGATTCACTCAGATGTTTTTAAGACTCACAGCCTGTGCACACGCGCACACACACACAACACACTTCCAGCCCCTCTGCCTCTTCCCTCTTCCTGGATTCACTCAGATGATTTTAAGACTCACAGCCTGTGCACAAGCACACACACACCGACACACACACACACACATACAAACTTCCAGCCCCTCTGCCTCTTCCCTCTTCCTGGATTCACTCAGATGTTTTTAAGACTCACAGCCTGTGCACACGGGCAAACACACAAACACTTCCAGCCCCTCTGCCTCTTCCCTCTTCCTGGATTCACACAGATGTTTTTAAGACTCACAGCCTGTGTGAACGATGCACACACACACACACACACACACACACACACACACTTCCAGCCCCTCTGCCTCTTCCCTCTTCCTGGATTCACTCAGATGTTTTAAAGACTCACAGCCTGTGCACGCACACACACACACACACACACACTTCCAGCCCCTCTGCCTCTTCCCTCTTCCTGGCTTCACACAGATGTTTTTAAGACTCACAGCCTGTGTGAGATGCACACACACAAACACAAACACACACTTCCAGCCCCTCTGCCTCTTCCCTCTTCCTGGATTCACTCATATGTTTTTAAGACTCACAGACTGTGCACACGTGCACACACACACACAGACACAGAGACAGACACCCACACACACAAAACACACACAGCACACACACACACACACACACACACACACACTTCCAGCCCCTCTACCTCTTCCCTCTTCCTGGATTCACTCAGATATTTTAAAAACTCACAGCCTGTGCACATGCACGCGGATACACAGACACACACCACACAGACACACACTTCAAGCCCCTCTGCCTCTTCCCTCTTCCTGGATTCACTCAGATGTTTTTAAGACTCACAGCCTGTGCACATGCATGCACACACACACACACACACACACACACACACACTTCCAGCCCCTCTGCCTCTTCCCTCTTCCTGGATTCACTCAGATTATTTTAAGACTCACAGCCTGTGCACACACGCACGCTCAAACACACACCCACACACTTCCAGCCCCTCTGCCTCTTCTCTCTTTCTGGATTCACTCAGATGTTTTAAAGACTCACAGCCTGTGCACATGACACACACACAGACCCACACACACACAGACACAAACAACACACACACACACACACACACAACTTCCAGCCCCTCTGCCTCTTCCCTCTTCCTGGATTCACTCAGATGATTTTAAAGACTCACAGCCTGTGCACACACGCACAGCACACACAGCACACACCACACACACACAACACTTCCAGCCCCTCTGCCTCTTCCCTCTTCCTGGATTCACTCAGATGTTTTTAAGACTCACAGCCTCTGCACACGTGCACACACACGACACAGACACAGACACAGACCACACACACACACACACACACACACACACACACACACACACACAGACTTCCAGCCCCTCTGCCTCTTCCCTCTTCCTGGATTCACTCAGATGATTTTAAGACTCACAGCCTGTGCACACACACGCACAGACACGACACAAACACAACATACAGACACACACACACACTTCCAGCCCCTCTGCCTTCCCTCTTCCTGGATTCACTCAGATGATTTTAAGACTCACAGCCTGTGCACACGCACATGCACAACACACACACACACTTCCAGCCCCTCTGCCTCTTCCCTCTTCCTGGATTCACTCAGATGATTTTAAGAACTCACAGCCTGTGCACACAACAGCACACGCACACACACTTCCAGCCCCTCTGCCTCTTCCCTCTTCCTGGATTCACTCAGATGTTTTTAAGACTCACAGCCTGTGCACAAGCACACACACACGCACACACACACACAAAGACTTCCAGCCCCTCTGCCTCTTCCCTCTTCCTGGATTCAGTCAGATGTTTTTAAGACTCACAGCCTGTGCACACGCGCACACACACAAACACTTCCAGCCCCTCTGCCTCTTCCCTCAACCTGGATTCACTCAGATGATTTTAAGACTCACTGCCTGTGCACAAGCACACACACACGCGCGCGCACACACACACACACACAAAGACTTCCAGGCCTTCTGCCCCTTCCCTCTTACTGGATTCACTCAGATGTTTTTAAGATTCACAGCCTGTGCACACGTGCAAACACACAAACACTTCCAGCCCCTCTGCCTCTTCCCCCTTCCTGGATTCACTCAGATGATTTTAAGACTCACTGACTGTGCACACGTGCACACACACACACACACACACACACACAAACACTTCAAGCCCTTCTGCCTCCTCCCTCTACCTGGATTCAGTCAGATGTTTTTAAGACTCACTGCCTGTGCACAAGCACACACACACGCGCGCACACACACACACACACACAAAGACTTCCAGCCCCTCTGCCCCTTCCCTCTTCCTGGATTCACGCAGATGATTTTAAGACTCACAGCCTGTGCACACACGCACACGCACACACACACACACAAAAACACTTCAAGCCCTTCTGCCTCCTCCCTCTACCTGGATTCAGTCAGATGTTTTTAAGACTCACAGCCTCTGCACACGTGCACACACACACACAGACACAGAGAAAGACACACACACACACACACAAACACACACACACACACACACACACACACACACACACAAGACTTCCAGCCCCTCTGCCCCTTCCTCCTTCCTGGATTCACTCAGATGATTTTAAGACTCACTGACTGTGCACACGTGCACACGCGCACACACACACACACAAACACTTCAAGCCCTTCTGCCTCCTCCCTCTACCTGGATTCAGTCAGATGTTTTTAAGACTCACAGCCTGTGCACAAGCACACACACACGCGCGCGCACACACACACACACACAAAGAGTTCCAGCCCCTCTGCCCCTTCCCTCTTCCTGGATTCACGCAGATGATTTTAAGACTCACAGCCTGTGCACACACGCACACGCACATACACACACACACACAAACACTTCAAGCCCTTCTGCCTCCTCCCTCTACCTGGATTCAGTCAGATGTTTTTAAGACTCACAGCCTCTGCACAGTGCACACACACACAGACACACACACACACAGCACACAACACACACACACACACACACACACACACTTCCAGCCCCTCTGCCTCTTCCCTCTTCCTGGATTCACGCAGATGATTTTAAGACTCACAGCCTGTGCACACACGCACACGCACACACTCACACACACACAAACACTTCAAGCCCTTCTGCCTCCTCCCTCTACCTGGATTCAGTCAGATGTTTTTAAGACTCACAGCCTCTGCACACGTGCACACACACACACAGACACAGACACAGACACAGACACACACACACACAAACACACACACACACACACACACACACACAAAGACTTCCAGCCCCTCTGCCTCTTCCCTCTTCCTGGATTCACTCAGATGATTTTAAGACTCACAGCCTGTGCACACACAAACGCACAGACACAGACATAAACACAAACATACAGACACACACAAACAAACATACTTCCAGCCCCTCTGCGTCCAACCTCTTCCTGGATTCACTCAGATGATTTTAAGACTCACAGCCTGTGCACACGCACATGCACAAACACACACACTTCCAACCCCTCTGCATCTTCCCTCTTCCTGGATTCACTCAGATGATTTTAAGACTCACAGCCTGTGAACACGCACACGCACACACACTTCCAACCCCTCTGCATCTTCCCTCTTTCTGGATTCACTCAGATGATTTTAAGACTCACTGACTGTGCACACGCACACACACACACATACGCACACAGACACACACACACACAAACACTTCCAGCCCCTCTGCCTCTTCCCTCTTCCTGGATTCAGTCAGATGTTTTTAAGACTCACAGCCTGTTCACACTCGGACGCACACACACACACACTACCAGCCCCTCTGCATCTTCCCTCTTTCTGGATTCACCCAGATGATTTTAAGACTCACTGACTGTGCACACGCACACACACACACACACGCACACAGACACACACACACACAAACACTTCCAGCCCCTCTGCCTCTTCCCTCTTCCTGGATTCACTCAGATGTTTTTAAGACTCACAGCCTGTGCACACTCACACACACACACACACGCACACGCACACACACTTCCAACCCCTCTGCATCTTCCCTCTTTCTGGATTCACTCAGATGATTTTAAGACTCACTGACTGTGCACACGCACACACACACACACACGCACACAGACACACACACACACAAACACTTCCAGCCCCTCTGCCTCTTCCCTCTTCCTGGATTCACTCAGATGTTTTTAAGACTCACAGCCTGTGCACACGTGCACGCACACACACACACACACACACACACAAACACTTCCAGCCCCTCTGCCTCTTCCCTCTTCCTGGATTCACTCAGATGATTTTAAGACTCACTGCCTGTGCACAAGCACACACACACGGGTGCGCACACACACACAAAGACTTCCAGCCCCTCTGCCCCTTCCTTCTTCCTGGATTCACTCAGATGATTTCAAGACTCACTGACTGTGCACACGCACACACACACGCACAGACAAAGACACAGACACAGACACAAACATACAGACAGACACACAGAAACATACTTCCAGCCCCTCTGCCTCTTACCTCTTCCTGGATTCACTCAGATGATTTTAAGACTCACAGCCTGTGCATATGCACACACACACACACACACACACAAACAAACACTTCAAGCCCCTCTGCCTCCTCCCTCGACCTGGATTCAGTCAGATGATTTTAAGACTCACAGCCTGTGCACAGGCACACACACACACTCACACAAACACTTCAAGCCCCTCTGCCTCCTTCCTCTACCTGGATTCACTCAGATGATTTTAAGACTCACAGCCTGTGCACAAGCACACACACACGCACACACACAGACAAAGACTTCCAGCCCCTCTGCCCCTTCCCTCTTACTGGATTCACTCAGATGTTCTTAAGACTCACAGCCTGAGCACACGCACATGCACATGCACACACACACACACACAAACACTTCCAGCCCCTCTGCCTCTTCCCTCAACCTGGATTCACTCAGATGATTTTAACACTCACTTCCTGTGCACACGGGCGCGCACAAACACACACACACACACAAACACTTCAAGCCCCTCTGCCTCCTTCCTCTACCTGGATTCAGTCAGATGTTTTTAAGACTCACAGCCTGTGCACATGCGCACACACACAAACACTTCCAGCCCCTCTGCCTCTTCCCTCAATCTGGATTCACTCAGATGATTTAAAGACTCACTGCCTGTGCACAAGCACACACACACACGCGCACACACACACACACAAAGACTTCCAGCCCCTCTGCCAATTCCCTCTTACTGGATTCACTCAGATGTTTTTAAGACTCACAATCTGTGCACACGCGCACACACACACACAGACACACACACAGACACACAAACACACACACACACACAAACATACTTCCAGCCCCTCTGCCTCCTCCCTCTTCCTGGATTCACTCAGATGATTTTAAGACTCACAGCCTGTGCACAAGCACACACACATGGACACACACAGACAAAGACTTCCAGCCCCTCTGACCCTTCCCTCTTCCTGGATTCACTCAGATGTTCTTAAGACTCACAGCCTGAGCACACGGACATGCACATGCACACACACACACACACACACACACACACACAAACACTTCCAGCCCCTCTGCCTCTTCCCTCTTCCTGGATTCACACAGATGATTTTAATAGTCACTTCCTGTGCACACGGGCGCACGCACACACACACACACACACACACAAACATACTTCCAGCCCCTCTGCCTCCTCCCTCTACCTGGATTCAGTCAGATGTTTTTAAGACTCACAGCCTGTGCACATGCGCACACACACAAACACTTCCAGCCCCTCTGCCTCTTCCCTCAACCTGGATTCACTCAGATGATTTAAAGACTCACTGCCTGTGCACAAGCACACACACACACGCGCACACACACACACACAAAGACTTCCAGCCCCTCTGCCAATTCCCTCTTACTGGATTCACTCAGATGTTTTTAAGACTCACAGCCTGTGCACACGCGCACACACACAAACACTTCCAGCCCCTCTGCCTCTGCCCCCTTCCTGGATTCACTCAGATGATTTTAAGACTCACTGACTGTGCACACGCACACACACACACGCACAGACACAGACACACACACAAACTTACTTCCAGCCCCTCTGCCTCTTCCCTCTTTCTGGATTCACTCAGATGATTTTAAGACTCACAGCCTGTACACAAACACACACACACACACACACACACACAAACACTTCAAGCCCCTCTGCCTCCTCCCTCTACCTGGATTCAGTCAGATGTTTTTAAGACTCACAGCCTGTGCACACGTGCACACACACACACACACACACACACAAAAACACTTCCAGCCCCTCTGCCTCTTCCCTCATCCTGGATTCAGTCAGATGTTTTTAAGACTCACAGCCTGTGCACACGGGCGCGCACACACACAGACACACAGACACACACACACAAACACTTCCAGCCCCTCTGCCTCTTCCCTCTTCCTCGATTCACTCAGATGATTTTAAGACTCACAGCCTGTGAACACGCACACACACACTTCCAACCCCACTGCATCTTCCCTCTTTCTGGATTCACTCAGATGATTTTAAGACTCACTGACTGTGCACACGCACACACACACACATACGCACACAGACACACACACACACAAACACTTCCAGCCCCTCTGCCTCCTCCCTCTTCCTGGATTCAGTCAGATGTTTTTAAGACTCACAGCCTGTTCACACTCGGACGCACACACACACACACTACCAGCCCCTCTACATCTTCCCTCTTTCTGGATTCACTCAGATGATTTTAAGACTCACTGACTGTGCACACGCACACACACACACACACGCACACAGACACACACACACACACAAACACTTCCAGCCCCTCTGCCTCTTCCCTCTTCCTGGATTTCACTCAGATGTTTTTAACACTCACAGCCTGTGCACACTCACACACACACACACACGCACACGCACACGCACACACACTTCCAACCCCTCTGCATCTTCCCTCTTTCTGGATTCACTCAGATGATTTTAAGACTCACTGACTGTGCACACGCACACACACACACACACTCACACACACACACACACATACATTGTGCACACTCACACACACACACACATACACACACAAACACTTCCTGCCCCTCTGCCTCTTCCCTCTTCCTGGATTCACTCAGATGTTTTTAAGACTCACAGCCTGTGCACACGTGCACACACACACACACGCACACAGACACACACACACACAAACACTTCCAGCCCCTCTGCCTCTTCCCTCTTCCTGGATTCACTCAGATGTTTTTAAGACTCACAGCCTGTGCACACTCACACACACACACACACGCACACGCACACACACTTCCAACCCCTCTGCATCTTCCCTCTTTCTGGATTCACTCAGATGATTTTAAGACTCACTGACTGTGCACACGCACACACACACACACACGCACACAGACACACACACACACAAACACTTCCAGCCCCTCTGCCTCTTCCCTCTTACTGGATTCACTCAGATGTTTTTAAGACTCACAGCCTGTGCACACGTGCACGCACACACACACACACACACACACACAAACACTTCCAGCCCCTCTGCCTCTTCCCTCTTCCTGGATTCACTCAGATGATTTTAAGACTCACTGCCTGTGCACAAGCACACACACACGGGTGCGCACACACACACAAAGACTTCCAGCCCCTCTGCCCCTTCCTTCTTCCTGGATTCACTCAGATGATTTCAAGACTCACTGACTGTGCACACGCACACACACACGCACAGACAAAGACACAGACACAGACACAAACATACAGACAGACACACAGAAACATACTTCCAGCCCCTCTGCCTCTTACCTCTTCCTGGATTCACTCAGATGATTTTAAGAGTCACAGCCTGTGCATACGCACACACACACACACACACACAAACAAACACTTCAAGCCCCTCTGCCTCCTCCCTCGACCTGGATTCAGTCAGATGATTTTAAGACTCACAGCCTGTGCACAGGCACACACACACACACACACAAACACTTCAAGCCCCTCTGCCTCCTTCCTCTACCTGGATTCACTCAGATGATTTTAAGACTCACAGCCTGTGCACAAGCACACACACACGCACACACACAGACAAAGACTTCCAGCCCCTCTGCCCCTTCCCTCTTACTGGATTCACTCAGATGTTCTTAAGACTCACAGCCTGAGCACACGCACATGCACATGCACACACACACACACACAAACACTTCCAGCCCCTCTGCCTCTTCCCTCAACCTGGATTCACTCAGATGATTTTAACACTCACTTCCTGTGCACACGGGCGCGCACAAACACACACACACACACAAACACTTCAAGCCCCTCTGCCTCCTTCCTCTACCTGGATTCAGTCAGATGTTTTTAAGACTCACAGCCTGTGCACATGCGCACACACACAAACACTTCCAGCCCCTCTGCCTCTTCCCTCAATCTGGATTCACTCAGATGATTTAAAGACTCACTGCCTGTGCACAAGCACACACACACACGCGCACACACACACACACAAAGACTTCCAGCCCCTCTGCCAATTCCCTCTTACTGGATTCACTCAGATGTTTTTAAGACTCACAATCTGTGCACACGCGCACACACACACACAGACACACACACAGACACACAAACACACACACACACACAAACATACTTCCAGCCCCTCTGCCTCCTCCCTCTTCCTGGATTCACTCAGATGATTTTAAGACTCACAGCCTGTGCACAAGCACACACACATGGACACACACAGACAAAGACTTCCAGCCCCTCTGACCCTTCCCTCTTCCTGGATTCACTCAGATGTTCTTAAGACTCACAGCCTGAGCACACGGACATGCACATGCACACACACACACACACACACACACACACACAAACACTTCCAGCCCCTCTGCCTCTTCCCTCTTCCTGGATTCACACAGATGATTTTAATAGTCACTTCCTGTGCACACGGGCGCACGCACACACACACACACACACACAAACACTTCAAGCCCCTCTGCCTCCTCCCTCTACCTGGATTCAGTCAGATGATTTTAAGACTCACTGACTGTGCACACGCACACACACACACACACACAGACACAGACACACACACAAACTTACCTCCAACCCCTCTGCCTCTTCCCTCTTCCTGGATTCACTCAGATGATTTTAAGACTCACAGCCTGTGCACACAGAGACGCACAGACACAGACACAAACACAAACATACAGACACACACAAACAAACATACTTCCAGCCCCCCTGCCTCCTCCCTCTTCCTTGATTCAGTCAGATGTTTTTAAGACTCACAGGCTGTGCACACGGGCGTGCACACACACACACACACAAACACTTCAAGCCCCTCGGCCTCCTCCCTCTACCTGGATTCAGTCAGATGTTTTTAAGACTCACAGCCTGTGCATATGCGCACACACACAA
>JAKRSK010006293.1:0-175000 GCA_029891615.1 Natrix natrix natrix | reverse complement strand
ACACACGGGCACACACACACACACAAACACTTCCAGCCCCTCTGCCTCTTCCCTCTTCCTGGATTCACTCAGATGATTTAAAGACTCACTGCTTGTACACAGGAACACACACACACATGGACACACACATATGCACACACACACAAACACTTCCAGTCCCTCTGCCTCTTCCCTCTTCCTGGATTCACTCAGATGATTTTAAGACACACAGCTTGTGCACACTCACACACACACACACATACACACACAAACACTTCCTGCCCGTCTGCCTCTTCCCTCTTCCTGGATTCACTAAGATGTTTTTATGACTCACAGCCTGTACACACACGCGCGCGCACACACACACAATCACTTCCAGGCCCTCTGCCTCTTCCCTCTTCCTGGATTCACTGAGACGTTTTTAAGACTCACACACTGTGCACACGCACACCCACACGCACACACTTCCAGCCCCTCGGCCTCTTCCCTCTTCCTGGATTCACTCAGATGTTTTTAAGACTCTCAGTCTGTGCAAACGCACACACACACACAAACACACACAAACACTTCCAGCCCCTCTGCCCCTTCCCTCTTCCTGGATTCACTCAGATGATTTTAAGACTCACAGCCTTTGCACAAGCACACACACACGCCTGCCATGGTTTTTGAACCAACAATATTTCTCTCCCAACTGCTGCCCATCTCCTGTATTTGGACTTAGGGGAAAGCATGGCTTGTAAAGCATATGCCACACCATAGACTGCATTATAGATGCTGTAACTCTGTCCACTTATGGTGGTATCAAACACAGACTTAGGTAGTTTCTCCAACTTCTCTTCTCCTGTGCACAATATTCTATCTTCATCTAACGTATATTTTGGAAATGAACATTGAAAAGCCTGCTCCCAGAATTCTCTCATTAAATGGTCTTCTGCTTCTGAAATTGGGTTTCTCATCTGCAAGAATGTATTGAATCCAGAAATCTCCTTGGAAGAAACTATGAAAGATATAACACTATTGAAGGCATGCATATGCATAGTCCTTTGAAGTGCAAGCGAGGTAAACTCCATCTGGGCTGGCATTATCCAAACTTTAGCTTTGCTCTCAATGGGTGTCTCTACAAATTGTTCAACATAGAGCAACATTCTAAAAAAGACAGTGTTTTGGTTTTCACTATATACGATAATAGCATTGACAGTGCTCTTCATGATAATCAGGTATGTTTTGCGAAAATCTGCAAGGACACTTAAAACATCATTAGAAAATGTTTCCTTGACCATCTCTTCTATGAAGTCAAAGCAGACACCATTCTGGGAAAGCAAAGGAACAGCATTTTGTATGAAACTCTCCAATCACATCAGGTTCAGAAATCAGCCCAATAAATATCCATCTAAAATGCAGCAGCAACTGGAGAATACCCATAAACTGTTGATCACCATTTGGGAAAAATGATGAAAGAAAACAGTTTGCATCTTGTCATCTATTGTTGGAGAAGACCCATATGTCAGCTGAACATAGGGAAAAAAAGAAGCATGGTTTTCGAAAATGAAACATTCATTTTTTAAAAATCTGCTCTTAATGTATGGTTTTCTGTAACAATCAAGATCTAATCATGTTCTGAAACAACTGATGTTCAGAATATTTTTTCAGCCATTTGTTATTGTACTATAAGTACAAAGCCAGAGACGTGAGAAATGCATTAATTCAGGAAATGAATTTAAAGAACAAAATAACTATTCCCAAATAATAATATATTGATTTTTTTAAAATCACGAATCCTTAATGTGGTTACTAAAACATGGTAAGAGAATGTATTCATAAAATGTATTGGGTGCAATGCAATCCCAAAACAGCTAGAGCACCACCAGAACACCATTGGCAAATACACTTCAGCAAAGGGTATTTATCACTCAGTCAATGAACCAACAATGATTAATGGGCTTGGATTAAGACTGAGAAATTAATCAAGTACAGTATCTAAAATATCTCATCTGGCCACCATATTTTTGTTTTCATTTCTCTTTGAATTGCCAATTATTTATTTCCAAATAATAAACTGCAATATAAAATGTATATCATTATTATTATTTTGCTTTGTAAACATTAACTTTATAAATGTAACAGGAGTGGGATAATTGTTTTCAAACTTGTGGGCTTCTGTTACTGTAACCCTAACATTAAAATAATGTTTAGTATTCATGATTCTGGTTTTCTGATCTTGCAAATCTACAAGAATTACTCCCTCCTCTCCCTTTGCATTTGAAACAACAAGGAAGAGTCCATTCTGAGTTGCTTTCTCAAATTTCTTTTCTGTTTTGGGCTCAGATGCTTTTGATTAGATCATTGTCTCTAGACAGTGGCTCTTCCTCCTGACTCTCAAGCCTCTTCTCACAGCCTATTACACTTTGTTCAAGAGCAAATCTTACCTGGGGCATCTTGTACACATTCAAGATGTTTGCCATGTAGGGATAGATGTGAGAGTTAGGTCCCGCAATAACAGATATTGCCCTATCCTTGGCATCACACTTATAATTGGGGATGAATCTGCCCCGTGTCGAGAGAAGCTCCATTGAAGCCAAGTATGTCCATCTCGCCATGAAATGAGCTGCCCCCGGAGCTTCGCATAATCCCCGACCTCCGGTCCTTCCGACGCGCCCTAAAAAGTTGGCTTTTCCAGCAAGCCGGCCTGGCCTGTTAATTTTAACTCATTTTGAAATGTATTGTCCTATAAATTCAGGTGTTTTTTTTTTGGGGGGGGGGGGGTATGTATTTAATTTCTTTTTAACTTTTGGGATGTGTGTTTTTTAATGTTGTATGCCGCCCTGAGTCCTTTGGGAGAAGGGCGGCATATAAATCCAATAAAAAACAAACAAACAAAACAAAATAACTATTAGAGAGGTGCATACCCAGAGGCACGTTGAGTAAACTGTGATTGTTTTCATTGACCTCTTTCACAGCTAAAGCCAATGCCAGAATATGTTGATAGTTCTGTAGGAAAAATCTGCAATAAGAGATATATACCAAAAAATATTTCATTTATCAAAGAATGTGACATTATGCATACTTTTTAAATATTTCAACTAAACACTACACATGCACATAAATTAACCATGTAAATGCCTAAGCACTCGGAAGCTGTACAATGTTCTAATATAACAGTATGAAATCTAGTGAAATACTTGAATAATAATTCAAATAGTCTGCAAAAATATTTCTGAGTGTTATATACATGATTTTGGATGCAGGGGAAAATGCTCTTTGGAAAAACATAAAAGCACATTTCTTTAGTCAATGAACACTGACTGTTACGGCTCTTCAATTCATTATAAACAATTTCCACTGATAGATAAATTGCTTGAAGGGACTTTAATAATCATATTATCATCTACATATAATTCTTAGACATACTTCTAGCTTTATAGCTTATTATGGTATGTGTGTGTGTATGTATGTATGTATATATACACACATACCAGGGGTGGGTTCCTGCCAGTTCTAACCTCTTCTATAGAAGAGGTTCCACAAATCTACCGTGCCATTTAGAACTGGTTCCTGCTCCTTGCCCTGCCCGCCGCTCACTGATTGGCTGGCTCACCAATCGCCCTGCCTCTAAGAGTCCTATCTAAACCTTAAAGTCTTAAAGCTGTCAAGTTTGAACATTCCTGGGGGTTTTTTTCTAAAGGGTTAGGGGTGCAAGGGTCTTGTAACTTGACAGCTTTAAGATTTGCGTGGTTCAAATGCCAGAGTTTCTGAGCCAACATTTTGGTTGCTAAGCAAGAGCGTTGTTAAGTGAGTTTCACCACATTCTACAAGTTGGCAACGCCCACCCAGTCACATGACTGCCAAGCCACTCCCACTCAATCACATGGCTGGCAAGCCACTCCCACAAAGCAGGACACACCTACAGAAGAGGTTCTAAAAATTTTTGAAACCCACCACTGACACATACATACATACATACATACATACATACATACATACATACATACATACATATTAGCATCATCCCTTTCTTTTTCCTTCAGGGGGTTTGTGTGTATATGAAAAAAATGTTCAAAGAAATATGCTTGAATGTAAATGCTGTATATAAATCTTTTTTCTTTGCCCATAATAGACTGATAGTGCTACCTTATCCCTAATTAGGGAAATAGGGAAGAAAATGGTAAGTGAGCACCTGTCTACCCTAGACGAGTTCAAATCACCAGGACCGGATGGATTACACCCCAGGGTTCTGAAGGAACTAGCAGACGAGATCTCAGAACCACTGAATTATATCTTTCAGAGATCCTGGAACACCGGGGAACTACCAGAGGGCTGGAAAAGAGCTGATGTGGTTTCCATCTTCAAAAAAGGGAAAAAATAGATCCAGGAAACAACAGACCTATCAGCCTGACCTCAATACCAGGACAGATTCTGGAAAAAATAATCAAGCAACGAATTTGCGAACACCTAGAAGCAAACAAAGTAATAGCCAAAAGCCAACATGGGTTTGTCAAAAACAGATCATGCCAGACTAATCTTATTGCATTCTTTGATAATGCCACCTGAGGGTAGAACAAGAAGCAATGGGTGGAAACTAATCAAGGAGAGAAGCAACTTAGAACTGAGGAGAAATTTCCTGACAGTTAGAACAATTAATCAGTGGAACAGCTTGCCTCCAGAAGTTGTGAATGCCCCAACACTGGAAGTCTTTAAGAAGATGTTGGATAGCCATCTGTCTGAAATGGTATAGGGTTTCCTGCCTAGGCAGGGGGTTGGACTAGGAGACCTCCAAGGTCCCTTCCAACTCTACTATTGTATTGTATTGTTTTAATTAAAGTGTAGGTTTTTTTTCACTAGGGTAGCCAGAGGTTATTTTTGCTATTTAGAAATCAAGTTCAAAGTGCTAATAGCACCATTTTCCCTAATATTCCGAGCAACCATTAAGTCACAAAATGATGCCATTTAATTGGCAACGTAAAGTGATTCCATCATATTAAGTATTAATTGTTTGATTCAAAGTAATCAAATGAGAAAAGCTTCATACAAAATTTTAATAAATCACTGAACTGAGATCTTTCATACTGTAAGTGTGTGTACATATTTATTAAGGTAGCAATTTATGTTGGAAGAAGGAACTAACTGGCAAGTAATAGGAGAAATAAATTTCTTCTGCAAGTAATAATACTAATTACCTCAGCCCAAGCATCCTATTATAGAAGGATATCTGGTCTGATATATGCTACAGTTAAGAGAAAGTCTTTACATGAGCTCATCAAACAGTTCTTCAGATGGATGTCTTCTGAAAAGCACTGGATCAGATATCATGTAGAACTGAGAAAGTATCCCAGCCATTATGAAATCCCCTGTCAAAAAATACTTGTGCTTCATAAGGGGAGATTTCCCCACAGCACATGCATTAATCTGAGGAGTAAGGCATATAAACCCTGGCAGTAGCACTGCCATTACTGCAATGGAAAACACTATCTTCTTCAAGAAAACCTGTGCCATCACATATGAACAAGTTCTGTCTGCAGCAAGGAAACATGAGAATAAGTGATCCCTCTCACTAATTAGATAAGCCTCCATATATATCCTTTCTCAAAGAGCAGCTTGTTACACTTCTAGCTCTCTGGTCCCACAATTAATGACACCTTTCAATCTTGACCTGTTCCTTTGGGCTTATCCCTTTGACATCCCCAAGAAATTGAGAAGAAACTATACAATCAAGACTCTCTAAGTAATTGTAGGGGAAATTAATGGATGTTCAGTGAATCTTGTCACAGTTTTTGAGGGTTTATTTGTAATTTATCATGATATTTATTTTGTTAACATATTTAATCGGAATAGGCCTGTAAGATGCTCAGAGTCCTTTGGGATGAATGCAGTGTGTAATGACAAATATAAAGTTATTTATTATTTAACTTTGAACTTCCCTTGCCCATTAAATATTAGCTTTAGCTGAAGCATTGTAGGAGAAAGGTTTTGATGAATTTTGATATGTGATATGGTTCAGATTAAACAATATTTACATGACCCAGTCAATACTTTTTTCAGAGGGGGATGATTTCTCAAATCCAGGATATTAGATACCATGTGGGACTGAAAAAGAATGCCAGCAATGGTGTGATTTCCTGAGGGAAACGATTTATGTTTAGTAACAAAAAGGTTGCCCACATTACATGCACTATAACAAAAAAAAATATCATTCATCCAATGTTCACAGTTATGACTGTCTCAGCGTCACCATGGTCACATGATCAAAATTTGGGCATTTAGCAAATGGCTGTATATTTATTCGGGATGAGCACCCTGGGGTCATGTGATCACTATTTGTTCCTTCCCAGCCAGCTTTCAACAACCAAGTCAGCAGAGGATTTTCTCAACAATCATGTGATTCATTCAACAACTGCAGTGTTTCACTTAACAGCCATGTCAAAATGGTCAGAAAATTTGATCTAAGTCACCAAACAACCGCTTTCTTTAGTAACAGTAATTTTGGGCCCAATTGTGATCATAAATTGAGAGCTATTGTACAATATGTGGCAATAACTTTATTATCAAGGCCTTGAACAATGGGATCCTGTTCAAGAAAATATATGTTTCCATACATGTCAGAGTGTACACAGAGTGAAACAACCCAGGAGTAAACACAGTAAACAGAGGTTTGTATTTAAATAGTGGTTTATCTATAAAGAATGTATACATACACATTCTTTAGCCAGGCCTCAAACAAACAGCAATCAGCAATTTGCAGCACGGCAACACATATGGAGAGAAAGATATTACCCAACAGGGCCTCTTCTTATTTCCGGGTCTTAAAGTGATATCAGCCCAAAAACGTTGCTGACTCATTCTCAGAATTACATCATCGTAGCAGCTGGTCAGCTCATAAATCATTACCCTGACAATACGGGCACCAATTTGTTCTGCACAATAATAATAATAGTAATCTTATTGGAATATATCTTTTTAAAATATCCTATAGAGCATACATATCCCTTTTTAAAGAATGAAGTAATTATAGCCAGATCATTGATTCCAGTAGAGGAATTAATAAGATTAAAAGATACTATTAACATTTCTTAAATCCTTGGTTTCTTCTGTTCCTTGGAACTTTTCAAGAATTTGAAAAGAAGTTAAGGAATCTTTGGGTAATTATAGGGGAAATAAGCTGAACCTTAGATAAATTCTACAAATTTTGGCTTAAAAAATGGATCATATCTGTGGAATAATGAAAATGTATATACTTCTAACTAAAACAGCATATGACCTGGAGGGAAAACAAGAATATTCAAAAGGACAGAGAGGGCAACATCACAATGACACAACATGCAATCTTGGGGCTCCAGGATTGCTGTCGATATCTCTGTTGCTGGATGGTCCTTTTTGGACCTAAACCGTTCTGAAGGAACTGTAATAGAGAAGAGCAGGTCCTGCTGATCTCAGGGACATCGCAAAGTCCCTGCTCGATCCAGGAGAAAGCTCTTTTTGCCGGCTACAAGAGAAGCAGTCAAAATGGCTGCAGAAGGCTGGGAGAGTCCCCTGAAATGGAAGCAGAACAGGAGAGACAGTGTGTCGAAATGGTGAGAAAAATTCTTATTATTAGAGAAGAGAAAACCCAAAAGACTTAGTTAAAATAAAATTGAAGACAGAAGGAAGTAAGCAGCGAATTAACCCTGGTTTAAAACTATTGTGTTATCTTTTTCACTTTAATTTTGTTTGTTTTCTATGGATGGACATTTTACAAATGCCTCTCACCTTTAAACTGAACTGGTCTTTTTTTCCCTTCTTCCTCTATACGTCTTCCATTTTTTGTATTTGTGGATTAAAACCTTCTTTCCTCACAAGGCTCGGATGGATCGTAATCTTTAAACATTTTTTTTCTTTTGTTCTAGAGTTCGGAGCTTAGAAAGAGAGGGAAAAACAGAGGGAAAGAATGTAACACTGCCATCTAGACACTAGAGGCTTGGCAACATCTGATAATACAAAGCTATTGGCTTTGTTTACTGAAAGGGTCAGTGGCTATACAGGTGTTTCTTTGAAGGAAAGAGAAAGCTTTGACCTGAAAAACTTTACTGAATTTGTTTGAAAACTAGCAAAAGCCTTGGATGTTTTAGTGGCAGTGTCTATAACCTGGAAAAATGCCCCAATATGAAGAAGAAAAGGGACTAACATTGCAAAGAATTATCCTAGAAATTCAAAAAGTCTCAATAATCACAGAGAGAATTGAAAAGAGACTTGAAATTATAGATCAAAATACAGAAAGTATGGAGGGAAGAGTTGAGAATACTTATAAAACAACGATGAAATTTGAGGACAGAGTTCAAAAAACCACAGAGACATATGAAAGTGATAAGAAAATTATTGACACTGACAGCAAATCGAGAGTGGAGGGAAATGATAAGTGTGAAATACGGAAAGGAGAGATCGATGAACTGGAACTCTATCTCAGATGTCAAAATATAGATGAAGAAACGGGAGAAAATTTGGCAGAAACAATGAGAGTAATTTCGGCAGAAGCACCAGTGATAACAAAAGTCAAGCTGATGAAAGGAACAGATAGAGGGTTTCAACTCTATAAGATATGCAATGAATAACAAGTTGTCAAGAGAAGTCCACAGAAGACTTATTAAGAAAACACTTAGAATACAGATTCTACTAATGGCAAGAGATATTGGACTGCACTATTTCTGGAAGGATACAGGATGATGAAATGAAATGTCACAATAAAATTTAGTTAAATGTAGTTAAATTTTGAGTACTATGTATAAGACAAAGTAAGAATAGATATAGTCAAATAAAAGATCAATAATGATAATAAAGCATTTATATATACTAGATTGATAATATGAAATTTTATACAAACTGTAAGTGAGGATGATGGAGATGATGTTGAAAAATCTTTTCATAAAAGATAAATAATTCTATATAGAATAGAATATAAAGATG
This sequence comes from Natrix natrix natrix, assembly GCA_029891615.1. Taxonomy (NCBI): domain Eukaryota; kingdom Metazoa; phylum Chordata; class Lepidosauria; order Squamata; family Natricidae; genus Natrix; species Natrix natrix. Next base: position 166,090 of record JAKRSK010006293.1, on the reverse strand, counting down.
TAATATCATTGGATAATTTCAGGATGATGTAATGAAATGCCATAATATAAATTTACTTCAAATTTAATATGTTTCATATAAAAAGGATGTAATAATAGCTATGCTTAATGGATGTTTAACAATTATAACAATTTGTATACATGTATATTAGATTGATGATACTAATAATGGAAAAAACATGGAATTGAAAATTATTAGAGAATGTTATCAATGCTAAAATAATGGTGTCAACTTCTAAAGCGTTGCCATGACTATTATCAGGCTGGCATTGGGGAGGGGTGGTGGTGAAATTCCATGCATGCCTTCGGCTGGAGTCAGATCTCATGTCTACAGCCTAGTTGGAGAATATGAATTATGACACAGGACAGAAGGGAGGGGATTACAGGGGTAAAGTTCAAATGCATTTAAGCGGAAGCAGGTTTGGCTCCACTGGAGTCCATGCCAGAATGTCGATCCTAATAAATGATTGGATTTCCTTTGAGATATGTCTGGAAGCTCGTAAATTAATTAGGCCGTCTTCTGGGAACTTCACAAATGGAATGACAGAATAGGATATAAAAAATTCTTTATTATTGGATATATTGAAGATGATATAATGAATCATTATAATATAAATGGAAACATATTTAGAACACCTTGTTTAAAATGGAGAAACAATAGTGATAATCAAACAAATGAAGTATAATAATAATGTATACAAAGATATTTGATTGACAATATGTGATTTTTGATAAAGCTCAAGTGATGACTATGGAAAGAACACAGAAAGACCTTGTAACCAATCGACACACTGTATGTAGTTGAAGAGGTTTTTATGTTATATGTTTTGTGTGTTTGTTTGAAAATAAAAATTTTATTAAAAAAAGAATATTCAAAAGGACAGATGCAGAACAAGAATTATTTTATCAGTTCTGAACTTACAAAAACTTACTTTTCTAATGCAATAGCTGTAGAAATTGGACTGTCCATAATTTGGTGGTTTTTAAGAAGGCCATTAAATCATGGATTTTTCTTGGAAATGTTGAAGTAAAATAGCTAAGAGAAGAAGACCGCTCATGGTATAAACTCCCATTCTTCTTTATTTATAGTAGGAGTCATATTTTAGCACCAAGATGATTGTGTTTCTAATGTAGCTATATTATAATATTTGCCTTGTGTTGTTTTTTTTACTGTGAGAGAAGTTCATAATTGGGCTATATGTATAAAGAGAGTGAAACACATGTTAGTCAGAGCTGTATTATTCAACATATTTTTTTTGGAAAGCACAATGTGTTCTGACCCCCCTTCTTCCCTCGGCAACACAGAACACACTTTGGACCAAAACTACTTCAACAGGATTTATTGCACAGACAGACAGACAGATCCTTGGCAGCAATCCACCACGACTAGACTCTCAGAACCCTCCGGCACGGAGACACGATAGCAGCTATCCAGCCTGCCAAGCTCACAAGACGGAACTTTCCCAATAGTTCCTGCATTGACTTCTGCAAAGGGCATATGCACAATCAGTCCTTTTATAGACTGGAGAGGAGTCTACTTATCAGCAGCTGAGAGCAATTTCCGCCAGTAACTGCGCCCTTGCTCCTTGCGCCTTTGGGCACAGCGGTAACGAGCATCTAATAATTCACTGCTGATGTCTGAGTCACTGTCCCGTGACTCCTCCCCACTGCTCCAAGGCATGGCATCAGGAGCCCCCTTCCTTTGGCTCTCACCGCTGCTCCATGCCTCAGACGCCTCCTGGTGGCCGACCAGACTCTCCGATCCCTGCTCAGAGTCAGAACCCTGCCCAGGGTCCTCCATATCCTCCAGAGCCAACTCATAGGGACCCTCGCTGTTGGAGTCTGGTGGCTGCTCCAACGGCTCCTGCTGGGCCACAACACTATCCCTCACCGCAGGGCCCTTCCCCCGGGTGTGACGCTTGGGATGCGGCCTCGAGGGAAATTGCGCATGGTAGGCCCGCACCAAAGCAGGGGCATGCACAGCCGTCGCATCGGTCCAGGTCCCCCCGTCCAATCCCTCGTCCGTCCCGTCAACCATATAATGGAACCGTCCCTTGAGCCATCTCGAGTCATGGATCCGGGTCACTGTGTGCGATGGCTGTGTGTCCACCTCATGCGAAGACGGCTGGGGCGAAGAGGGACATCGGAGGGGACAAGCCGACCGTTCAGGGATCAGGAGCGAGCGATGGAACACCGGGTGCACTCTCATCGAGTGCGGGAGGGTCAGGCGATAGGCCACCGGGTTGATAATGGCCTCCACGGGGAATGGCCCAAGATACCGGTGGTCCAACTTCCTCGTCGGCCGGTGGGATGGAAGATGCCGTGTGGACAGCCACACACGATCTCCTACAGCCAATTCCGGCACCGCACGTCGAGACTTATCCGCTACCCACTTGTAGTCCTCCTTTGCCTGATTTAGATAGCGGCGCACCACTTGGTGGACCGCCTGGAGCTCAGAGAGGAAGTCCTGCGCTGCGGGGACCGGAGAGTCCACTGGGGTGAGAGGGAAAAAGCGAGGGTGGTACCCGACGTTTGCCATGAAAGGCGTCGTCCTTGTGGAGGTGTGCTGCTAGTTGTTAAACGCAAACTCCGCCATTGCCAGGTACTCCGCCCAATTGTTCAGCTGCTGGTTCACGAAGCAGCACAGATATTGTTCCAGAATCCCAATCACCTTCTCCGTCCCCCCATCGGTTTCGGGATGGTGCGCCGAGGATAAACAAACCTGGACATCTAGAGCAGCCATCAGCCCTTTCCAGAACTGGGCCGTGAATTGTGCCCCACGATCTGATACGACCCGGTCAGGTAGGCCGTGCAGCCAGAACACGTGTTGGATGAACATGCGGGTGGTGGCGTGGGCTGTCGGCAATATCCGGCAGGGGATGAAATGTGCCATCTTGGTGAGCATGTCCACCACCACAAGGACCGTAGTAAAACCTGACGACGGAGGCAGTTCCGTCAAGAAGTCCATGGACACAGCCCCACAGGGTCTGTCCGGGTCGGCAATGGCTGCAACAAGCCTGGAGGAGCTCCCGTTGCTGACTTGGCCTGTCGACACTGCACACACGACGTGACGTACATCTGCACGTCGTGTCACAAGCGGGGCCACCAGAAAGTATGGGAGACCAGGTGCAATGTTTTGAAAAGGCCAAAATGTCCTGCTGCTGGAGTGTCATGACACTGGGAGAGAACCAGTCCACGGAAGGGCCCTGCAGGCACATAGAGCTGGTCCCGATATCTCAAAAGGTCCTCGTCAAAGGTCCACGGGGATGTCGGCCCTACCTCTGCCTGCCGTCATTCCACCCACTCGTCGTTCCGCTGCGCATCCCGTATCAGAGACCGTAAATCTACGGGTTCCTGAACTGCAGCGAAGGACTCGATGGGTAGAACAGTCCAGGGTGGAAGTGAGTCTGCAGGGTCAGAGTACTCCGGTTTCTCGGTTTTGCTCCCTGCCCCCAGAAGAGGAGGAGGAGGGGGAGCCTTGCAATGGAATCACCCTTGTAGCAAACAACAGATTTCCTTTACTGCAATTGTGAAATCAGGTGATGATCTGTTCTTTTTTGAAAACTTTGAAAACTTTTGCCTTTGGATCCCGGAGCTGGCAGGGCAAGATGGCACACTTCTGTTGTCTTCATGTACTTTGAAGTTTGACTCCACCCACAGAAATTGCTGGCATCTTGTCTTTGTCTCTGTGGCACTCAGAGAAGTCTCGTGTTACATTTTATCCTGAACTTGGAAGAAAGGACTTTATTGCTTTATTGCCTAGGTCACTATTTGCCTGGGCTCCCTGCCTCGCGATCTCTCTCGGCTATCCACCTCCCCAGTTGCTTCTTCTCTGTATTGACATCTCCATCTCTGAGCTTTGATTACTGCAATGTCACCTAAAAGACCACCACCGGGGAAGCCGGGATTTGCGGGCTCCGCCCCAACATCCTCAACGTCCAGCCCCAGCGGACAACAGACACCAACTTCTTTGTTCCAACCTAAGCCCTCTGAGGTGGACTTTCAACAGATGTTTGAACAACTCTTAAAGGGGCAGGAGGACTTAAAAAATCAACTGAAGGAAATGAACGAGCAGCTCAGAGAGAATCAAGATCGTGTGATCCAAAACTCACAGAGACTGGAACTTTTGGAGGAGGGGACGGCTGAGATGAGGAGATAGGTTAAGGGGGTGCAGAAAGGAAATCAAGAACTTGAGAACCACCAGATGAAGGAGGAGGAGGAGCTTCCGGTAATGGCGATCGCCTCCTGAGCTCCGGGAGACGCCACAGAGCTCCAACAGGGCAATGGGTGCTGTTTCCGGCCCTCGTTCCATCGGAGGGCCGAGAGTCGGAGTCATAGACCACCCAGGCTGGTTTTGGACATATTTTGGTCCGCCAGGGTGGTCGCGGTGGTCGAGGGGAGGCCACAGAAGATCGGCGTAAGGCAGGAAGAGGCAGGAAGAGGCTGGGGAGTGCGAGTAGGAAGGAATGGCAGCGGCGCAGCAGCGTTCGGCGTTTGGCGTGCGCACCGGCAGATGAGACAGAGGAGGCAGAGGAGACAAGTGGAGACGACAGAGCGGCCGGCAGAGAGGCGAGACAGCCGATTAGGAAAGGCTGAAAGAAGACCTGCTTGTATTTTTTACTTGTAAAATGCCTCTGCCAAGGGCCTTGCAGAGGCTTTTCACCGAGGCTTCGTATCATCCTCTTTCGGCTCCTGGTGACTCCTGGAGGCCGGCGCTGTTGGGAAGACGCCGGAAGACCAACGCCTGGAACTTAGGAACGCTGGGTAAGCACTGGGTGAGAGCCTGGACTACTGGACCCTTCAGGTGGGAGCCAGGACAGAGTGAGGGAAGAAGGTGGTTATGGTGGTTGCGGGGCTTGGATCATCTGAGGCCTCTGGAAGATCTGGCCTAGGGCCATGGACCGGGCCTATGACCATGGAGAGGCTGGAAGGCTGCCTGGGAGTATGGCTATCCGGATACCTGGGCCAAGACTGCCCCCCCCCCACCCACCAAGGACCCTGAATCTCTGTTCCTGAGCTTATCCCCACCTAGGACCATCTAAGACTACGGAGGGTTATTACCAACTTTACAGCTAGGGCTATCACCCATTTTTCTACCATTCTTACCATTATCGCCGCATCCGTCTAATCCCATTATTTGGACATCTGCTCCCCCCCCCACTCTTTACTGAAGAACTATCTAGGACAATGCCTCTTACCCCCCACATTGACTTATGGGACTAATGCCTTCAACCTTCCCCCCATACTGACTTATTCTTACCACCTACAGCACCTTAACCCCTATTGGAATTGATAATAACTTATTCGAGGCTAGATTTGCTCCGCCTGCGGGAGGCCCCTCTCTCGCAGGTTTGGCCCTTGGCTCTTTCAAGGGCCCACCTCGAGGACGGGTTCGTGGACCCCGAGAGGTGCAGGAACCGGAAGCTAAGGGGATTTTTAGTAAAATGTTTTTTATCTTTTTTAGGGGGTTCCAGGGTGGGGGGGAGGGTTATTCAGACCGGGAGGAGAGCCAGCGCCGGACAAACAGGTGAGTCTAGGAAGGACGGGGATGCGGTGGAGGGGGGGAAAGTAAAGGTCATTCGAGCAGAGGGTTGCCCTATTACAACGGTCGTGGGGAGGAAGGGATGCGAGGACTGGATAAGATCCCAAGGTCGGTTGGGAGACCGCGGCTGCTGGTTACGCCCGGTCGCTTGTACCAACCCCTGCAGACTAGGTGGACAGGTGCTACAGAGCCAGGGCCTGCGGCTGATGCTTTGCAACGCAAGGTCTATTACCAACAAGGCCCCCCTCATTAATGAGTTGATCTCAGAGGGGGAGCTAGACCTTGCTGGGATAACGGAGACCTGGTTGGGCCACGAGGGCGGTTTACCCCTTGTGGAAATGTGCCCACCAGGTTTCCGGGCATTCCATCAGCCCCGGGCCCTGGGTAAGGGTGGTGGGGTGGCGGTGGTTATTCGGGAATGTTTAGAGCCGAGGGAGTTCACTGTCCCTCAGATACCCGGGTGTGAGTCCCTTGGTGTGAACTGGGGCCCAGGGAGGCAGTGGGGCTTGCTGATTGTATACTTGGCTCCTCGCTATGCATCAGCAGCCCTGCCCGAGCTCCTCGAGCTAATCTCAACGACGGCAATTGAGACTCCCAGACTTTTGGTCATGGGGGACTTCAACTTGCCGTCAACGGGAGCGGCTTCTGAGGTGGCTCGGGAGTTCATGGCTTCCATGACGGCCATGAACCTGACCCAATTAGTGCAGGGCCCCACTCACGAAGGGGGCCACACACTGGACCTCATTTTTGTATCTGAACAGTGGACGAGTGATCTGGGAATAGGGGATTTAGTCATCACGCCCCTGTCATGGTCAGACCACTCATCCCTCCGGCTGGACTTCCCTGGCGCTATCCCCCACCGCGAGGAGGCGGAACCAGACTCTACAAACTGGTACCGCCCCAGGCACCTGATGGAATCGGATAGATTCCAGACGGAGCTTGGGCCAATACCTGTAGCCTTGTCCCGCTCCCGCTCCGAGGACCTAGTGACTGCCTGGAATAGGGCGACGACTGGGGCCTTGGACCGGGTTGCGCCTTTGCGACCTCTCCTGCGACATCGACCCACCCGGGCTCCTTGGTTTACTGAGGAGCTTAGGGTGATGAAGCGCCACAGGAGACGTCTAGAGAGCAGGTGGAGGTCCTCACGCTCCGAATCTGACCGAACACAGGTAAGAGCCTATTTGCGGACTTACCTTGTGGCAATAAGAGCGGCCAAACGTAGACATTGTGCTGCCCTTATTGCGTCCGCGGATAACCGCCCTGCCGCCCTGTTTCGGGTGACCCGCTCCCTGTTATCGCAGGGGGCGCGGGAGACACCCTTACAGGGTAGAGCAGAGGAGTTTGGGGAATATCTTCAGGACAAAATCGATCAGATCCAGAGCGGGTGGACCTCCGTCAGTGGACCAGACGAGCCGCCAACAGCGAGTCTTGAGAGACCATTCTGGGAGGAGTTTGACTCTGTTGCCCCCGAGGATTTGGACAGGTTGCGTGGACGGCTGCGACCCACCACATGTTTAACGGACCCGTGCCCCTCCTGGCTGGTACTGGCAGCCTGGGAGGTGACACGAGGCTGGCTCCTGGGCCTGGTGAACGCCTCATTGGGTGAGGGATACTTACCAACCGCCTTGAAAGAGGCGGTGGTGAGACCCTTGCTCAAGAGGCCTTCGCTCGACCCAATGGAGCTAGCTAATTATCGTCCAGTCTCCAACCTCCCCTTCTTGGCGAAGGTTGTTGAGAATGTGGTGGCGCAGCAATTTCCACGACACCTAGACGAATCCGACTATCTAGACCCACGCCAGTCCGGCTTCCGACCCGGGCACAGCACTGAGACAGCCTTGGTCGTGTTGGTTGATGATCTCTGGAGGGCCAGAGATAGGGGTTGTTCTTCTATCCTGGTCCTATTAGACCTCTCGGCGGCTTTTGATACCATCGACCATGGTATCCTATTGCGCCGGTTGGAGGGGATGGGAGTCGGAGGCACCGTTTTGCGGTGGTTCGGCTCCTACCTCTCCGACCGGAAGCAATGTGTGTTGACAGGGGGACAGAGGTCGTCCCTGAGGCCACTCACTTGTGGGGTGCCGCAGGGGTCGGTCCTCTCGCCTCTCCTGTTCAACGCATATGTGAAGCCGCTGGGTGAGATCATCCGTGGTTTTGGGGTTGAGTACCACCTGTACGCTGATGATACTCAGCTGTACATTTCAACCCCAAACCACCCCAACGAGGCTGTCGAAGTGATATCCCGGTGTTTGGAAGCCGTCGGGGTCTGGATGGGGGACAACAGACTCAAACTCAACCCCTCCAAGTCCGAGTGGCTGTGGGTACCGGCACCTCGGTTCAGCCAGCTGACCCCATCGCTGGCCATAGGGGGCGAACAACTGTCCCCTGTGGAGCGGGCGCGCAATTTGGGCGTCCTCCTTGATGCCCGGCTGTCAATGGAGGACCATGTGGCAGCCGTGGCAAGGGGGGCGTTCCACCAGGTTCGCTTGGTGTGCCAATTGCGCCCCCTACTGGACCGGAGTGCCCTGCGCACGGTCACTCATGCGCTGGTGACGTCTCGCCTGGACTACTGCAATGCTCTCTACATGGGGCTTCCTTTGGGACGCATCCGGAGACTGCAGCTAGTTCAGAACGCAGCCGCGCGGGTTATTATGGGGAGTACACGTTACTCCCACGTAACACCTCTCCTGCGCAAGCTGCACTGGCTACCTGTGGCCTTTCGGGTGCGTTTCAAGGTATTGATCACCATCTTTAAAGCGCTCCATGGCATAGGACCTAGTTATCTGCAGGATCGCATCCTACCACACACGTCCCTGCGACCTATTCGCTCACACAGGGAGGGGCTCCTCCTGGTGCCGTCCACTAGGCAATGCCAGCGGGCGACACCTAGGAGTAGGTCCTTCTCTGTGATGGGCCCAACCCTCTGGAATGACCTCCCCCCAGACATTCGAACCACCACTGACCTCCGTTCCTTCCGTCAAAAGTTAAAGACTCACCTATTTCAATCAGCTGGCCTGGCACTTTCTTAGTTTTTACCTCCCGGGGATTTATTTTATTTTAATTGGGTTTGGGGTTTTAATTGGGATGTTTTTAGGGTTAGAATATATTTATTTCTTATTTCTTGTACAGCCTATCTCCCCGTCCAAATGTATTTAAATGTATTTTATTGTTATGACTGTATTTTATTTGCATTGACTGTACACCGCCCCGAGTCCCTTTTTGGGAGAGGGGGCGGTCTAAAAATCTAAGAAATAAAAAATAAATTAAAAAAAAAGATAAAAACGGAATTTGAACAGATGTCCTTTTTCCTTAGATTCCAAAATGTAATTGAGACTGATGATGAAAACTTGAGGGATATTATGACAAATTTATTGGCTGAATTTATTAAAAAAGACAGACAACAGATGGGGTGGGACATGGACCTGGTTTATAGAGTAAATTCAACATATGCTAGAACACACAATGTTCCAAGGGAGGTACACATTAAATTTCTTAGAAAGACCACAAGAGACGAAATTCTGAGTGCACAAAGGGGGCAAACATTAAAATATAAGGATAGAGAAATAGCCATTCTGAAACAGATCCCAAAGAAAGTTAGAGATAAAAGAAAAAAAAATTCGCTCTTAGCGAATAAATTATACCAGAAAGGGGTGTGGTTTAGATGGCTGTTGCCAGAAGGTATGCTAATATTCTGGGAGGACATGAGAGTTAGAATCAACACAACCATGGAGGCTGAGGCCTTCATGGAAAAAAATAAGGTCCTCCTAGATAAACCTGATGACATTACACCGGACATACAGGACACGGGAGGTGCCGGAGTTCTGCCAGGGGGGGGGGGGGGAGAAGAGGCAACATTGAGAAAACTCAGATCACAAAAATGAACTTGAAAATCTGTGTGATATAAAGTGATTGAAACTATTTTAAGATAAAAGTTTATATGCTGACAAAATATTATTAAGTAATAACAATCTAATGTATTAGCAAATGAAAGTTATGAGAATGGGGGGAGGGCCATTTCCTGCATAATGTAACTGTCAAAATTTGTACTTCATCCATTACCCCTTTCCTTGAATATTTTTTTTAAAAAAACCAATAAAATTTTGTTTAAAAAAAAAAAAGAGTACTCCGGTTTCCTAGGCAGGACATCCGCCCTTTGATTCAACACACTGGGAATGTATGTGACTTTAAAATTGAACTGGGCAAAGAACAGAGACCACCGGATCAGGCATTGGTTCAGCTTACGCGCTGTCGTTAAAAACTCCAAATTCCGATGGTCCGTCCGGACCACGACCTGATGCCTGGCCCCCTCCAGGTGATGTCTCCAGGCCTCAAATGCCACCTTGATAGCCAACAACTCCTTCTCCCAGATGGTGTAATTGCGCTCGGAAGGATTGAGTTTCCGAGAGTAGTAAGCGCAAGGGAAAAGGGTACCATCAGGGGCGTGAGCCTGCAATAACACCGCCCCCACCGCAATGTCAGATGCGTCCGCCTCTACTACAAATGGGCGATGGGAATCAGGGTGCTTCAGGATCGGCTCCCTCGTAAAAGCGCGCTTCAGGGCCACGAACGCCTGTTGCTCCGTGGGCCCCCAGCGAAACGGCACTTTCTTTTGCAGGAGCCGAGTGAGGGGCACGGTCAAGAAAGCAAAACTGGGGATGAAGGTCCAGTAATAGTTGGCAAACCCGAGGAGTCGCTGGACATCCTTCATACGTCGAGGAGGTTGCCAACTACGTAACGCCTCCACCTTGCCTGGCTCCATCGCAATTCCTTCAGGGGAGATACGGTGCCCCAGGAACTCGATGGTAGTCTGCCAGAACTGACACTTCTCCAGCTTGGCAAATATGCGATGTTCTCGGAGTCGCTGCAAGACCAGATGCAAGTGATGTTGATGATCCCTCCGGGACATGGAGTAGATCAAAATGTCATCCAGGTAAATGACGACAAACTGATCCAAAAGGTCCCAGAAGATGTCATTCATTAAGTGTTGGAAGACTGCCGGGGCATTGGTCAACCCAAACGGCATGACCGTATACACGAAATGTCCGTACCGGGTGCCAAAGGCCGTCTTCCATTCGTCCCCCGCCCTGACTCGGACCAGGTTGTAAGCCCCACGCAAGTCCAGTTTTGTGAACACCATTGCCTCCCGGAGCCGCTCCAACAACTCAGGAATCAGGGGCAGCGGGTAACGGTTACGTACCGTGATGACATTCAGGCGCCAGTAATCGCAACAAAGTCTCAGATCCCCGGGTTGTAAGCAATGTTCCCTCTAATTTTTTTTCAATGTGAGCAGAAAAGTATAGTGTTTGAGCGGCACATTTTCATGCCTGAGCACCTGAATTTTTTTCACAGATGTCACCTAAGACAACAACGAAATCAGTATTATTTGAAACTCAAAGTTATGTTTCTTCAAGGTACCCGCTTAATTAAAAGTGTTATATAATATCACTTAACAACGCTCCTGCTTAGCAACCAAAATGTTGGGTCAGAAACTCTGGCATTTGAAGCACGCAAGTCTTAAAGCTGTCAAGTTACAAGACCCTTGCACCCCTAACCCTTTAGAAAAAAACCCCCAGGGGCGTTCAAACTTGACAGCTTTAGGACTTGTGGACCTCAACTCCCAGAATTCATCCTCCAGTCATGTTGGCTCAGGAACTCTGACATTGAAGCACCAAGTCTTAAAGCTGTCAAGGTACAAGACCCTTGCACCCCTATCCCTTTAGGAAAAAAAAACCCAGGGGTGTTCAAACCTGACAGCTTTAAGACTTGTGGACTTCAACTCCCAGAATTCCTCCTCCAGTCATGTTTCAGCGACATCATCTGCATGGATCTGCTCCATCTTTGGTTTCTTCATCGTGGCAGGGCTGCCACTGAAGATTCCAATGAGCCCCCACCGCCACCAGAATAACTGCTGCCACCACCTCCTCCTCCTCCTCCTCCAACAGCACCACCACATTTGCTGCCCGGCGCTGTGGCTGAGGTGAAGCCGGCAAAGCTCCCACTGGTGCCCCCACCCGTGGCAGCGGCGCCTCCTCCTCTGCTCGGAGCACCTGAGCTCAGCCCCGCATTACCCCTGCCCTCTCCTCCTCCGCCATGCTTTTGAGGAGCCATGAAGCCTTTTTTTCCCCTGCTCCCCCCCCCCACCGCCTTCCTACTGGCTCCCACAGCCTCATGGCTCCTCAAAAGCACGGTGGAGGAGGAGGGGGCAGGGGTGACGCGGGTCTCAGCTCAGGTGCTCCGAGCGGAGGGGGAGGCGCCGCTGCCACGCGCGGGGATGCTGGCTGGAGCTTTGGCGGCTTCACCTCAGCTGCAGCGCCGAGTGGCAAATCCGGCAGTGCTGTTAGAGGAGGAGGAGGTGGCAGCAGTTATTCCAGTGGCGGCGGGGGCTTTGGGGCTTCACAACTACCGTCAGTCGCCCCGTGCTCATCAAAACAAGTCCGGGGAGGTCCTTTGCGGGCTGGCTAAGGACGCTAAAGACATCCGCGAACTCCGCTAAATCCGGCGGCACGGTCAACATGGGCGAACTGGGTACATGGGCTGCACAAACCTGACGATTGTGGTCGATGTATTGCAGGGATGGGAACGTGATCAAGTTCTGCGAACAGTAGATTTGAGGGTCGTGCGCCCGCAGCCAAGCCAAGCCCAACACTATGGAGAAATGCAGGCCCGAAGCCACGTAAAATTGGATGGCCTCCTCAGGCACAAAGGCTGCGTGGCGGCCTTGATAGGCCCAGACAGAAGCACCTGACCGTCAATGGTCTCAACACGCATTGGTGGGTCCACCGGACACAGAGGGACGTTGTATTTAGTAGCAAACGCCGCATCCATAAAGTACATGGTAGCCCCGGAATCGACCAAGGCATGGGCCAGAATTCCCTGCGGACTACCCGACAAGAGAATGTGCGCTGCTAAAATCATGTGCCGTGGAGGCCCCTCCACCTCTGTTCCGGCCTGCACCCAACCTAAAGTCTCCCTCAGATCGGGCTCCACCCATTTCTCTACACATCGTTTAGGAATTGAGGGGGAGGCCGCAGGCCGCGCAGCCCCCCTACCCTTTTTGGGGCAAACCAAAGCCACGTGTCCAGGATCCCCACAGTAAAAACACAACCCCCCTGCACGCCGTCTGTCCATCTCCGTGCGTGACAATCAGAGTTTGGCAGCACCCAACTCCATGGGCTAACTGTAGTCTCCTGAGGGACCGGCACCCTAGCAGTCTCCTGGGACGCGCGGCGAGGCCTCCGCCTCTGCAGCCGGGCGTCTATCCGGAGGCACAAGTGAACCAGCACGTCGAACGTCGAAGGCCTGTCCACCCTCACCAGCTCGTCCTGCAGGTCATCTGACAGCCCGTCCTGAAAAGTGTCCATGAGGGCTGGCTCATTCCAAGCAGAGTCCTGACTAAGCAGCCGGAATTCACTGACATAATCCTGCAAAGAGCCACGCCCCTGCTGCAACGACTTAAGGAGTCTGGTGGCTGTTTCCCCCTTAATGGGATCCTCAAACATCAGCCTGAGATGGTTACAAAAACCCTGGAAATCATCCAGCAGAGGGCTCGGCTGAGAGAGCAAGGCAGTGGGCCACCTAGCTGCTGTGCCTGAGAGCAAGCTGATAATAAATCCCATCTTTGTCCGGTCAGTGGGAAAGTCCTCCACTCTCAAGCTGATAAACTGCTGGCATTGTCACAAGAACGCTGCAAACATATTTTGGTTGCCATCAAACTTGTCTGGAGTAGGCACTGGACATTTCCTCCTTGGCTGGGGTGGGGGTTAACAAGCCCCTGGGCTATTTGTCCAGTCAACAAAGCCAATTGTTGTGCCAAGAGGGCATTCTCAGCATGTAATTGCTCCATTTCAGCTTAATGGAGTTTCATTTGGGGCAGAAGTCAATCTAGGCTCTCAGAACCCTCCGGCACTGAGACACTATAGCAGCTATCCAGCATGCCAAGCTCACAAGACGGAACTTTCCCAATAGTTCCTACGTTGACTTCTGCAAAGGGCATATGCACAATCAGTCCTTTTATAGACTGGAGAGGAGTCTACTTATCAGCAGCTGAGAGCAATTACCGCCAGTAACTGCGCCCTTGCTCCTTGCGCCTGTGGGCGTGGCGGTAACGAGCATCTAAGAACTCCCTGCTGATGTCTGAGTCACTGTCCCGTGACTCCTCTCCACTGCTCCAAGGCATGGCATCAGGAGCCCCCTTCCTTTGGTTCTCACCGCTGCTCCATGCCTCAGACGCCTCCTGGTGGCCGACCAGACTCTCCGATCTCTGCTCAGAGTCAGAACCCTGCCCAGGCTCCTCCACATCCTCCAGAGCCAACTCATAGGGACGCTCGCTGTCGGAGTCTGGTAGCAACTCCAACGGCTCCTGCTGGGCCACAACACAATGTCTAGTCTTTTGAGTTATTCCAAACAATTAGAATCTAAATCTTGATGGTTGAATGATTAAACTTTACATTTTAACAACTTGGTAACCAACATGAACTACCAATTTACCAATCACCATGTCTGCTATTATTGATATTTTAGAATGCCACAGCAAGGACTATGTGATTGCTTATTGCCATTATAATCTCCATACACAGGAAGATATGTGTCAAGTGGAAAGTAGAAAAGTATAGTTTTAGACAACCAATTCAAAGTTATGATTCAGATTGGCATACTGTATATTGATAAAATATTTGAACCCATTTAAACATAAACTATCATATGCTTGTGGATCTCATGGCATTCAGTCCTATTCTCTTAATCTTCAGGGATATTCATTCATTCATTCATTCTGCTACTTAGCTGTAAGGACATGAGTTTTTCCCATTTTCTTGGTTTCCTACATATTTTTCCAATAATAATTACCATTCTCCTTTATAGCAGCCTAGCAAATAGTCTTCTGCTAATGCAAAGCTTAATTGGCCAACCTCTATAAACTACTGAGTTCTTTGGGAATTGAAGTGGATTTACTAGGATTACATTTAAGGCTGATATACGGTTCATGAATCAGAAGTTTTCTCCAACTCACGCAGTAGAAGAATAATGAAAACATTGTCAAATTTTATTTCCAAAATCATGTACCCCATTTTTTTTGTAATTTCAGTGAAACTTCTAATATTTTCAAAATCTGAGATGCTTGTACCTCAGTATTTGTTCCCTTTAGCAGTAATTGTTCTCAATGAAAGGAGAATTACAGTTACTTGATAGAATTTTGTAATCCATTTCTGATTATAGGGTTCCAAATATAAATGTACCTCTGTCAACCCTGGAGCCATCTTGAAACGTCTTCAGGGTTACTACAGCAAGGCTGAATAGAGCTGTGGGAAAGGGAGTGGGGAGTAGAGCTAGCTGGGAAAACATGTAACCAAAATAACATTCTTTCTCCTGGAAACCAAGGACACTTTTATCAGAACCTGGTGGAGCATGGATGGGAGTCATTCAGGTCTGGGTCTGTGACCTAATTGGGGCATGAGATTGTTGTATGTAGAGGGGGATGAGCTTTGGATTTTGAATTGGGTGGGGAAAACCCAGGGAGCTTCAGAGTCGGGTATTCACCAGCGGTGCCAATATGACATGCCAAATAAATCTATACTTTGAGGAAACCTTTCTGTATTTTCTGTAAAATGTATGTTTTGACTACGAACAAATATGCAATGTATACTCCTCTTTAACTGATGAACAAATATCTGTGTGAACGCCCCCACTCTAGGAGGGTATAAAACTCCTGTCCTGAACAAAGACAGGACAGTTCAGACTTTGGTGTGTGAACACGCTGAACTCAGATGCATCAATAAACCTGTTTTCTCTTGCACCTTCGTGGTCTCACGTCCAGTCTTTGGCGTGCATTGAGGTATAGGCCCCAATCCGCCGCTACAGAATTAGGGGAACACTTAATGCATCACACCAATAAGCAAACTCTGAATCATTTCGTTATTAACTGTCCCTTCATATTCAAATGAGGCCTAAAAATAATAATATAGCATTTCGGGGAAAAAGATGCAGCCCAGCAATCCAGCAGCTGAAGCCAAAATGGAGAAGATCTCCACAGCCACCATATATTTTCCCTTTGTACTCAGATATGTTGGAACAAATGATATCCAGACACTACAAAAGACCAACATGCTGAAGGTGATAAAGTTGGCTTCATTAAAGCTGTCTGGTAACTTCCTGGCTAGAAAGGCTACTGTGAAGCTGATAGAAGCCAAGAACCCCATAAAACCAAGGACAAAAGAAAACATGATGGTGGAACCTTCATTACATTCTAGGACAATTTCTTCAGCCATGGAGTGAATGTCTGAATATGGGAAGGGGGGAGAAATTGCCAACCACATTGTACAAATGATGAATTGTGCTATGGAGCAAGATAGGATAATACATTTGGCCAACCTGTTCCCCACCCATTTCCTCATTTGGGAGCCTGGCTTAGTGGCCATGAAAGCAATAACAACAATGGTTGTTTTCCCCAAAATGCAAGACAGGGCCACAGAGAAGATGATGCCAAAAACAGTTTGTCGCAATAGACATTTCATTTGGTCAGGTTTCCCAATGAAGAGTAAGCTGCAAAGAAAGGAAAGGAGGAGAGCAACGAGAAGAACATAAGTGAGATTCCTGTTGTTGGCTTTGACTATGGGTGTGTCCTGCTCTTTAATGAAGATTCCCAACACCAAAGCTGTCAGCAAAGAAAAGAAGAGACTAACAGTGGCCAAAGTGATTCCCAGTGGCTCATTGTAAGACAGGAAGGTTGTAGTTTTTAGAATACAGAGATTTTGAGCCTTGTTTGGATAATGATCTTCTGAACATTGGAAACAATCAACTGCATC
The DNA here is from genome assembly GCA_029891615.1 of Natrix natrix natrix. Classification (NCBI taxonomy): domain Eukaryota; kingdom Metazoa; phylum Chordata; class Lepidosauria; order Squamata; family Natricidae; genus Natrix; species Natrix natrix. The sequence continues at coordinate 149,753 of JAKRSK010006293.1, read as the reverse complement.
TGGAAAAAGAAAATATCATGGTCAATTTCTACAAATACCAATGTACTGGAATTGAGAGTTAACGTAGGAGCTAATTAAGGACATTAATTCAATGATGATCTCTTACTGAATATTTAGTGCCATGCTTTAAGTACACCACAATGTGTAATACTTACACATTGCTTTGTGATTACAATTCTACCCTGTTCTTTTATATATATATATTGTCCCCCCTCTCCCTCTCCCCCTTCCTTTATTCACTCCCTCCCTCTCTTTCTTCTACCTTTCCTGGGAAAATCCATTGTCCTACAAAAGAAAATGGGTTTCATTGGTCTTATCTTTTAATTATTTAGTTCTGCATTAATCAGAAGCCATTATCTGTAAAAAAAACCTCAACATTTATTTTTGGTTTCTCTAAATATCCTTTAATTTTCAAATTTATGAAACAATATCATTCACTCAGTGATGACATTAATAGTCCCCTTGGGAGGTTAAATATTAGCATTTTGAATCACAGTTAAGGTGTCTGAATGGTTTTTTGGAAAGCAACTCTTACCCATCTGGTTTGAAATTTTCCCTTTTGCACACGGAATACAGTCATAACAGCAAAATGGCTTCCCTTCTATTTTCCTCTTCCTGGTCCCTGAATAGCAATGGTCATTGCATACAGAAAGAGGTTGAACCTATCAAGAAGTGAAAGCAGAATTTATTAAAAGTCACAAGCTTTTATCAGAAAATTCGATTTCAGGGTGAATTTTACATTTAGGCAATATTGAAATAAAAAAAAAACACTCTAGGTATTGAATTGTGTTCTGCTAAAACTTTTAAAATTTGACAAGGAGATACTAGGCAATTATTTTAAGGTTGGCTACACAATGATTTCAATCTTCGTATTTCAAGCTCACTGTTCTTTCTGGCCTGATGACTTTAAGGGTAAGATCCATTCAAATTAATAATTCTGAAAACCAGAACGGAAGGGAAAGAACACACAGTTTGAAATCTGAGCAAGAAATACCTGGTTAAACATGGTAGGCCAGATTATGTCTTGTGCATAAATGGTAAATAGCTTATCTGGAGAAGCTGTTGGGTCGATCTTTCCAACTTTGACTTTAACAAAGGTTCCATTTGGGAAGGTGACCCAGTTGACAATGTCAAATCCAGTCTCTAGATCTCCATTTTCATTGAAGGAAATTTTCTGTCCTGCAGTGTTATTAAATGAGATGGTTATCAAATAGTGATGGAGCTAAAAAGAAGCAGAGGTAGACCATTAAGAAGCGAAGTGAAAAGAAAATGAGGGAAAGGAGAGTGGAGGGGAAGGGAGAGGAGAGGAAAGGAAAGGTAGATGATAGATAGATAGATAGATAGATAGATAGATAGATAGATAGATAGATAGATAGATAGATGATAGATGGATGGATGGATGGATAAATGGATGGATAAAAAGAAAGGAAGGAAGGAAAGAAATAAAGAATGAATCGTTGGTATTAACTCATGTTTCATCTCTTTAATATGATCGGGTACTTTCATATAATTAATGTTCCTCTAACCTTTATCCTTTGCATCCTGTCAACCACACAGATACTGCAGGATCTAAACCTTTTCCTCCATATTATTATAATACTATTCACAATTGCAAAACTTTAAAACTTGGAAGGATGTTGAAAATTAAGTCATACAAGACTTTACATCATCAATTTTATGTTTTGATTGGCCACACCCACAGTAGTAGAGCACAATGCATTAGAAAGAAGAGCAATAGGAAATGTTCATTTATTCTTTTGTTACCTGCCATGCTTTTTCAGTCAACAATGTTTCTCTACCAACTTCTGTCCTTGCTCTGTGTTTGGACTTGGGGGAAAGCATGGCTTGTAAAGCATGTGCCACACCATAGACTGCATTATAGATGTTGTAACTATGCCCGCTCATGGTGGTGTCATACACAGATTTAGGTAAATTTTCCAACGTCTCTTGTCCAGTGCACAGCATTCCTGTGTCTTCATCTAACGTATCTTTGGGAAAAGAACATTCAAAAGCCTGCTCCCAGAAGATTCTCATTAAATGGTCTTCCGCTTCTGAAGTTGGGTTTCTCATCTGAAGGAATTTATTGAATCCAGAGATCACCTTGGAAGAAACTATGAAAGATAACACCATTGAAGGCATGCATATCCATAGTCCTTTGAAGTGCAAGCGAGGTAAACTCCATCTGGGCTGGCATTATCCAAACTTTATCTTTGCTCTCAATGGATGTCTCTACAAATTGTTCAATATAGGGCAACATTCTAAAAAAGATAGTGCTCTGATTTTCACAATATAGGATAATGACATTGGCAGTGCTCTTCATGATAATCAGGTATGTTTTACGAAAATCTGTAAGGACACTTAAAACATTATTAGAGAATGTTTCCTTGACCATCTCTTCTGTGAAGTCAAAGCAGATACCTTTCTGAGAATACAAAGTAATAACATCTTGTATGAATCTCTTTTCACTCTCATCAGGTTGGGAAATCAGCCCAATCCACGTCCACCTTAAATGCAACAACAAGTGGAGAATGCCCATAATCTGATGGTAACCATTTGGGAAAAAACGATGAAAGAAAACCATTTGTATCTTGTCATCTATCATTAGAGAAGACCCATATGTCAGCTGAACATAGAAAAAAGGGAACATGATATTCCAAAATGAAATATTCATTGTTTTTGAAAAACATCTGCTCTTAATTTATGATCTTCCTTAATAACCAAGATCTACTGCATTTTTCGCTTCATAAGATACACTTTTTTCCACCAAAAAAGTGGGTGGAAATGTCCGTGAATCTTATGGAGTGAATATAGTGAATAGCAGCTGGGCTGCAGCGGAGGGGTCCTTTTTCATTGTTGCACCACGGCATCTTCTGTCTCTTTTCCACAGTGCAGGAGTCAATAGGCAGAGCTGGCACATGAGAGGCCCCGTATCTGTGGTCCACACAGGCTCCACCTCCTGCCCTAACTACACTCCTGCTTCATATTTGGTGCACCATATTCACAGTGAGACAGCGCTCCATATTCATATTTTTTCATCTTTTCCTCCTCGAAGCCTAGGTGCGTCTTATGGTTAGTGTGTCTTATGGAGCAAAAAATATGGTAATCATGTTCAAAAATAACCGATCTGCAGAATTTTAATTATTGTAGCCAGAGATCTCAGAAATGCATTAATTCAGGCAATGTTGTACTGAAAATGGACCAGAACTATTAAGGGCTAACATGGATTGGTTCGGATTAAGGAAGGCAACCCATCCTAACATTTCATTATCCTTCTTTTCATAGGAAACAGTAAATAAATAAATAAACAATGAAATCATGGTGAGATGCAGATGAGATCTTAAGTCAAATGAACAACATAAGAACACTGTTTTGTGTTCAATGCTCACCCTACCCAGTTTTGCTTAGTTCCCATCTGATACTTCCTGCATCCTAATATAATAATAATAATAATAATAAATTTGGATTTATTAGCCGCTCCCTTTCCAAGTAGGACTCGGGGCGGCGTACAATGGAGCATATAACATAAAATATATAACAACACTAAACGTACATACATATACAACACACATACATATACACGGAGGAGGAAACAAATTACATCAATAGACAGTTAAAAATCTGCTATAAAATACCCCAATTGTAAAAACCCAATAAAATTAATATTTAAGAGCAATTTAAAAACAGTTTGGAGGAATGGGAAAATTACGATTGCGATTGAGCCAGGCCGGATAATTGAAAGAGGTGGGTCTTCAGCTGTACACGGAAGGAGCGGAGATCGGAAGTAATCCTGATGTCACGGGGGAGGTCATTCCATAGGGCTGGGCCCATCACAGAGAAGGCTCTGCTCCTGGGTGTCGCCCCCCGACACTGTTTGGCGGACGGCACCCGGAGAAGTCCCTCTCTGTGTGAGCGAATTGGTCGTAGGGATGTGTATGTATGTATGTATGTATGTATGTATGTATGTATGTATGTATGTATATTCGTAGATTTTCACGGGTGTAGGTATGCTGGTCTTGTTGTATCTGGGTCTTTTCCCGTGTAAGATTGAGATTGTCTTGGCAACGTCTTTGCAACGTTTCGGCGAGGTCTCACTCGCCATCTTCAGACTGGTGTTTTCGGCTTCGTGTTTGTGTGAGATATCTCACACAAACATGAAGCCAAAAACACCAGCCTGAAGATGGCGAGTGAGACCCTGCTGAAATGTTGCCAAGACAATCTCAATGTCAGCATTCCAATTATCATGCAGAATTAAATCAGAGTCCAAGGCAAACCTTTCCTTAAAGTTCCAATTTAATAAGTCAGACATGTTGGTACATCTGTGGAATCCCAATTCTGGAAGTTACCTAGGATTCCCAACCAGTGAAAGTTCATGATCTTGACCCGACACTCACTAAACAATCACATGGTCCAATCTTCTTCTTCCACGCTGTCATCTCCACCCCGCAGGTTCCGGTCAAGTGCCAAGGTGCGGAGACAAAGAATAACCTTGAGCTTCTAGAAAGGATTTTTTTATTTTGAAAACAACACATTCTACCCATTGCTATTCCCCCCCTTAATGAATATGCATACTAAAGATGAAGCTAGAAGAGAGAGTGTGGCAGGCAAAAGATTCTTAAAGGAACCGCTGCAGGCCTGACAGGAAGCCTCTCTTCAAAAGGGAAACTGTTTCTGGAAAAGAGAATTAAAATTAGCAGTTACCATAACAGAATTAACCACCTCTGCCTCCCCCATGGGGATCCTTTGGCTTATCAGGGAACTTCTCATGGAATTGTTTCACTAATTTATCCCCTTTTAGATCCCAACTTTTCACCCACATAGTTTCAGACAAAGGGTACCCCTTCCAAAGCACTAAATATTGTAAGCGACCTCTATGCAGCCTGGAATCTAAGATTTTTTTCACCTCATAATGTGTTTCCCCTTCTACCACTACAGGAGGAGGGGGAGCTTGGGTGGATGGCCTTATGCTAGACCCCATTACTCGTTTCAACAAGCTACAATGGAATACCGGGTAAATTTTCCCTAGAATTCTGGGTAGGCTGAGTCGAACTGTAACTGGGTTAATTATCTTTTCTATTGGGAAAGGACCTAGAAATTTTGGACCCAATTTCTTACTAGGCATCCTTAATCTTATGTATTTGGTAGATACAAAACTTTGTCCCCCACCCGAAAGGGGGGTTGGAGGGAGCGATGTTTATCAGCTTGCTTCTTGTAGGCTTCTGCCGCATCTGTTAGAGCCTTCTTCGTATTTTCCCATCCCTTCTTTAGTGTATCCATCCATTCATTCAGAGACATAGAGGAGGGAGGTTCTTTAGGCAGCTCAGGCATGGGAACGAATTCCATGCCACTGGTAATCTGGAAAGGAGTTAATCTGGTACTACTGTGGACTGCATTGTTGTATGCCACTTCGGCGAAGGGTAGCAAGTCCGACCAGTTGTCTTGCTGATAGTCCACATAACACTGGATGTATTGTCCCACCATCGCATTGGCCCTCTCCGCTGCGCCATTTGTGCTGGGATGAAATGCTGAGCTGAGTCCCTGTGTGGACCCAACCGATCTGAGGAACTCTCTCCAGAACTTGGCGGTGAACTGAACTCCGCGATCTGAAATAACCCTTTTTGGCACCCCGTGCAGGCGATAAATGTGTTTCACAAACATTTTCACTAATTTCTTTGCGGATGGCAGCCCTGAGCAAACGATGAAATGCGCTTGCTTGGAAAACAAATCAATAACTGTCCAGATTACTCTATTACCGCTGCTGTCTGGAAGCTCGACGATGAAGTCCATTGTGATCTCGTCCCATGGTCGGCTATGGTTGGCCACTCGTTGTAGTAGTCCAGGGGGCTTTCCCACCCGGGTTTTCATCGTGGCGCAAGTAGCACAGCTTTTTACATAATCTTCCACCTCTGATTTCATCTTTGGCCACCAAAATTGATGCCTGGCGAGTTGGAGCGTTTTTAGGAATCCGAAGTGGCCTCCTAGTTTCGCATCATGACTCCGCTGTAGAACTTGCAGACTCATCCCTGCAGGGATGTATAGTTTGGACCCCTTCCAGGCTAAGCCATCATTCACTTTTAGGATGTCCTTGTTGTTGTTGAACCACGGGTCTGTCCGGAGTGCCGCTTTCAGCTCAGTCGTCAGCTTATCTTGGCTTCAAGTGGTGACTTGAGCTGCCTTTTGGTGAGAGGGAGATATGATGGGGTGGATAACTTCTTCCTTCTTACTGTCATATTGCAGTTTTATCGACAGAGCATCTGCTAACAAGTTCTTTCCTGCGGGGATGTGTTTAATTTCTAATTTAAATCTTTGGAAGTATTGTACCCAGCAAACGTGCTTGAGGGGGTAACCTCCGATGGGCTAGAAGAGCTTCAAGGTTTTTATGATCCGTCCAGACCTCGAACGGTATATCCCATCTTTAATAGCTCAGTCAATGGTAGGGCAATTTCCGCGAAAGTCGGAATGAACTGTCTGTAAAAATTTGCAAATCCAAGGAAGCTTTGTAGCTCTTTGCGAGTACTTGGAGGTTTCCAATCCAACACCGCTTTCACTTTTCCTGGATCCATTGCTACCCCTTCGTTGGACATACGATACCCCAGATAATCTAGTGAGGTCTTGTGGAACTCACACTTCGACAATTTTGCGTATAGTTTGCCAGCTAGAAGTTTTTTCAGGACTTGCTGTACCAGTTTCACATGCTCTTCCAGGGTCTCAGAGAAGATCAAGATGTCATCTAAATAAACGAGTACTCCACGGTACAGGTGGTCATGTAGCACTTCTTTTATGTACTGCATGAATATTGCGGGTGCTCCTTGTAGTCCAAAAGGCATGACTTTGTACTGGAAGCTGCCCAGGGGAGTGTTAAAAGCGGTCTTCCACTCATCCCCTTTTCAGATTCGTATGCGGTAATACACCTCTCTCAAGTCCAGCTTGGTGAAAATCTTGCCTTTAGCCAAGTGGTTCAACATATCTTTCATGAGGGGGAGGGGATAGGTGTTCTTTTCACATACCGCATTCAAGGCTTGCAGATCCACATAGAGGTGAATGCCGCCATCTTTATTTTCTCTGAAGAGAACTGGAGCCGCTACTTTTGACTTCGCTGGTTCAATAAAACCCCTTTTTAAATTGGTGTCGATGTACTTCCTCAATTCAATCATTTCCTTGGGAGTCATAGAGTACATTTTTGGCTTTGGTAAGATTGTCCCAGGTTTGAAGTCTATTGCACAATCTGTGGGGTGGTGAGGTGGAAGGTAGTTTCCGTCTTCCTCACTGAACACCTCCGCCAAATCCCAGTAGATCTTTGGGACTCGTTGGATCCCCGGAGGTTTGGTGTCTGCTGCGGGTGCTGCAGGTTCCGGATGGGTTGGGCTGTTGTGTCCAATCGTTCCTGGGTGGCCTTTTGACTCCACCGGTGGTAACCAATGTTCCCTGTAATTTTTTTTCAGTGTGAGCAGAATAGTATAGTGTTTGAGCAGCACATTTTTATGCCTGAGCAGCACCTGAATTTTTTTCACAGGTGTCACCTAAGACAACAACAGAATCAGTATTATTTGAAACTCAAAGTTATGTTTATTCAAGGTACCCGCTTAATTAAAAATGTTATATAGTACCACTTAACAGCGCTCCTGCTTAGCAACCAAAATGTTGGGTCAGAAACTCTGGCATTTGAAGCACGCAAGTCTTAAAGCTGTCAAGTTACAAGATCCTTGCATCCCTAACCCTTTAGGAAAAATAAACCCCAAGGGGTCTTCAAACTTGACAGCTTTAGGACTTGTGGACCTCAACTCCCAGAATTCCTCCTCCAGTCATGTTGGCTCAGGAACTCTGGCATTGAAGCATGCAAGTCTTAAAGCTGTCAAGTTGCAAGACCCTTGCACCCCTAACCCTTTAGAAAAAAAAACCCAGGGTCTTCAAACCTGACAGCTTGAAGACTTGTGGACTTCAGCTCCCAGAATTCCTCCTCCAGTCATGTTGCGGCGACGTCATCTGCGTGGATCTGCTACATCTTCGGGTTTTTTCACAGGGGGCAGGGCTGCCGCTGAAGATGCCGACGAGCCCTTGCCGCCACCAGAATAACAGCTGCCACCTCCTCCTCCTCCTCCAACAGCACCACCACATTTGGAGTGAAGCCGCTAAAGCTCCCGCTGGTGCCCCCGCCCGTGGCATCGGCGGCGGCGCGTCCCCCTCCACTCGGAGCACCTGAGCTGGGCACCGCGTTACCCCTGCTGCCTTCTCCTCTGCTGCCGTGCTTTTGAGAAGCCATGAGGCCTTTTTCCCCTGCTCCCGCCCCCTCCGCCGCCTTCCTACTGGCTCCCGCGGCCTCATGGCTCCTCAAAAGCACAGCAGAGGAGGAGGGGGCAGGGGTAACGCGGGGCTCAGCTCAGGTGCTCCGAACAGAGGGGGAGGCGCCGCTGCCATGGGCGGGGGCGCCGGAGGGAGCTTTGGCGGATTCACCTCTGCTGCAGCGTCGGGCAGCAAATGTGGTGGTGCTGTTAGAGGAGGAGGAGGTGGCAGCAGATATTCCGGTAGCGGCAGGGGCTTTGGGAGTTTATTTTATCCGCAGTGCCGGGCGCAAGCACCTAGGATTGGCCGCCCACAAAGGACCTCCCCGGGCTTGCTTTGCTGAAGTAGCATCAGTCGCCCCGCGCTCACCAAAACAAGTCCGGGGAGGTCCTTTGCGGGCGGCCAGTTCTAGCCGTCTGCAAAGGACCTCCCCAGCCTCCGGCGCCTGTGACAGTAGAAATCACTGTGCGGCAGTTGGAAACTGCTGCGTGGTGTTTTCTTGCCACGTGTGCGGCCACGCAGCCGCGCACCTTAGAGGGAACAGTGGTGGTAATGGCCCAAAACCAATAATCAATCTTCTAACGCCATCCTCCCACTTTATAGTAGGTGCTCACTTGTCCAGCCATGCAAGTCCCAAGATAATTGACTCCTGCATTCTAGGGGCCACGATGAATCTGAGGAACTCATAGTGGCGGCCTATCATCAACTTTACTAACTCGGTGATCTTTGTGGCTGGAGCCCCCCCAATTAGGGTTCCATCTACTTGCTCAAACCAAATAGGATGGGTTAGGGGTTTTGTGCGTATACCTAGCTGCTCCACTATTGACATGCTGATTAAGCATTGGGTGCAGCCGGTGTCTACAATTGCCCCAACTTCCCCTTCCTCTCTAGTTTCTGGCACTTGGAGGTTGCATTTTATTGTAAAGGGGCAGATGGGTGCACTAATCATTGGGTCATCTTTGGCGTTTCTGTCCTCCGAGGTTTTCCCCTTGGTAGGACTTTTTGTCACCTTAGGTTAGGGATCCTCTTCTGGACGTTGTTGGCCCAGATGACTCTTCTGTGGTAGCTTCTGGAGCCTTCTCTTTACCGCCTTGGCGGTTGGTGCACATGTTTGTGATATTGGGGCTGGAGCCAAGCACTCTGATGCTCTGTGGCCAAATTGACAGCAACGCCGGCATTTGATTGGCTTCCCTGAGGGATGGAACCTAGTTGCATCTCTAAACTTAGGAACCGCCTCATCACATTGTTCCATTATCCATCCTGTAGCTTCCCCCTTGGTAATCCCTTCTTCTATTGTTGAGAACCTTTCTCTGTAGGAAGGTGGGGTAAGAACCTGTTGGGGCATTGCAGGTGCACATTGTCCTGCCATCCATCCTGCAGCCTTCCCCTCATTCATCCCTTCTTCCATTGTTGAGAACTCTTCTCTGTAGGAAGGTGGGGTAAGAACCTGTTGGGACATTGCAGGGGAGACTGGAACCGGTGGGATGGTCAATCCCTCGGTTGGCCACTGGCCAGTTATCTGCCATGGTGCCATCTGCTGAGGGAGAGCAAGTGCCCATTGACATCTCTCCCATCCATGACCTGGGGTTAAGACCCATCCCGGGGCTTAATAAATTTGAACAATCTATATAGGCGCAGACAGGGGGAAAAAATGAAGGGAATTAGAAGAAGAGATAAAAAAGACAGAGCAGGCGTTAATATCTAACCCAGATGATAAGAAGACAAGAGAAGCAATTATTTTATTGCGAGGGCAGTTCAATATGTTGATGTCAGATCAAGCAGCCACTAACCTGATATATGCTAAACATAATACTTTTTGTAATGCAAATAAACCAGGTAGATGGCTAGCATACATGTTAAGGAAAAAACAAAAGTCTCGTACTGTAGAGAAAGTAGAATACAAAGGCAAAGAAGTTTATCAACAGGATATGATTTAAAAGGCTTTCTCAGAATATTATACTATATTGTACGCTGGTGATAAAATACAAGGTTTAGATATAGATAGATATCTGGAGAAAGAGAAAATACCTATAGTTACAGATGAACAAAGGGAAAGACTGAATCAACTTGTAACCACAGAAGAAATTATCCTGGCAATTAAGCAATTAAAAATTTGGAAGGCCCCAGGTACAGATGGATTGACAGCGGTTTATTATAAAAAGTTACAATTAGAAATGGTAGATCCTCTTAAGGAATTATTTAATAAAATTCAAATGGAAGGAAGGGTACCGCCATCTTGGAGAACAGCCTTTATTTCCCTGATTCCAAAAGAAGATCAGGACCACACCCAGCCAAAAAACTATAGACCTATTTCATTACTTAATACAGATTATAAAATCTTTGCTAAAATATTAGCAAATAGGTTGATGTCAATTATACAACAAACGATTCATAATGATCAATCTGGTTTTATACAGGGGAGACAAATGAAAAGTAATGTAAGACAAATTGTTAATATATTGGAATATTTGGGGAAGAACAACCAAGTCCCCGCAGCGTTTTTATTCTTAGATGCGGAGAAAGCATTTGACTGAGTGAATTGGCAATTTCTAATAAAAATAATACAAAAGATGCATTTTGGAGAGTATTTCACACAATCTATCAAGGCAATATACCAGAAACAGACAGCACAAATTATAGTTAATGGTAGTTTAACAGAATCCTTCAAAATTGAAAAAGGAACAAGACAGGGGTGTCCCCTGTCTCCATTATTGTTTATCTTAACCTTGGAGTTATTGCTGAATAGAATACATGACTCAGATGACCTACAGGGAATTAAGATTAGGCATTATGAATATAGAGTACGAGCATTTGCGGATGACTTGGTTGTAACTTTAACCCAACTGAGGAAATCATCTATAGGTTTAATGAACATAATTAATCAATATGGTCAAGTATCTGGGTTCAAAATAAATCTAGGAAAAACAAAGATGATAGTTAAAAATATGACCACAAATCAAAAAGAAGAACTAGAAAGAGTAACAGGATGTGAGATAGTAGAAAAGGTTAAATATTTAGGAGTTTACATTACAACCTCAAATGGGAAATTATATAAGTATAATTATGAACCATTATGGCATAAAATACAGTTAGAGATGAATAAATGAAAAAAAATTACAATTGTCATTGTTGGGAAGGATAGCAGCAGTAAAAATGAATGTTTTGCCTAAGTTTCTATTTCTCTTTCAAATGATACCAATACTTTAAAAAGATGCAAATTTGGAAGAATGGCAGAAAGGTATTAATAACTTTGTCTGGGCGGGGAAGAAACCAAGAATAAAACTTAAAATAATGCAAGATATACGGGAAAGAGGAGGTTTGAAAATGCCCAATTTAAAATTATATTATGAAGCAGTAGTTTTATCAACAATTAGTGATGGATTAATCTAACAGAGGATAGAATACTGAATATTGAGGGATATGATTTGGTATATGGTTGGCACGCTTATTTAATATATGATAAGAAGGTGGATAAGATTTTTAAAAGCCATATATTAAGGAATGCCCTATTGCGCGTCTGGAAAAAATACCAATATAGGTTAAATGATAAGATACCTATGTGGGTAGTACACAGACACGCGATAGAGAATATAAGTATAGAACAAAAACAGGATGTAATTACATATAGAGAACTTCTTAATGTAGAGAGAGGTGTACTACAGTTAAAGCCTTTGAACGTATTAAGAGAGCAAACCTGGTTCCAGTATGGACAGTTACAAGCTAGATGGAAAAAAGATCAGACAATTGGTATCACTCAAAATGAGGATAGTTTGGTAAAACAAATTAGGGACCAGAGTCAAATGCATATAAAAAGGTTGTATAATATACTGATAGAAACAGATTCTGAAACAGAGTTAGTTAAAGACTGCATGATAAAATGGGCACAAAATTTCAAAGAGCTAATAATGATGGAAACATGGGAAATGATTTGGGTAAGAAATATAAAATTTACGCAAGCTCAGAATTTGAGAGAGAATTTTTATAAGATGTTGTATAGATGGCATTTAGATCCCAAAAAGTTATCTTGTATGTATCCGAATTTACAACCTAAGTGTTGGAGATGTGATTGTGCTGATGCTACGTATTATCATATATGGTGGACTTGCAAAAAAGTCAAAGCATTTTGGATAAAAATATGGTGGGTTATTCAAAATATACTTAAAAAGAGGATAAAGTTCACTCCCCAGTTGTTTTTGTTAGGTATAATTACAGACTGTACAGTTATAGAGACTAATTTGATTTTGAACTTAACGACAGCAGCAAGAATGTTGGTGGCGCAGTACTGGAAGAGGGAAGAATTGCCTACTATTCAAGAATGGATGCTAAAAGTAGCAAATCTAGCAGAGATGGCCAAAATTACAGCATATTTGAAGGACCATTTGGATGAGACATATAAGTTGGAATGGAGAAGTTGGATTGAATATATTCAAAATAAATATCGGACTAAAAAATTTCAATTAGCTTATGAGTGAAGGCACAAAGAATGTTACAATTTACCTAAAGTTAGCTTAACAAAAGGGGAATTAAAGCACAAGAGGAGGTAGGATGTTAAAATCAGTTAGCTTATGTTAGCGTATGATTGTTAAATGTTTATACCCTGTATTTTGCTTTGGGAGGTTGGGGGGAGGGAGGGTAATATTTGTAAATTTTGTTAAAACCTTTAATAATAATAAAAAAAAGTACCACCCCTGGGTTTCCTGATTCACAGGTTGCAGTTCAAACACCAATGGCTTGCACGGGGTGGTGGTGTGCCAAGGCCTTCACTGTTGGCTTGGAGGATTTTCCCATGCTGATGGCCAACTAGGTGCCCACTGGAATCTTTTCCATCCATATTCTGGGAAGAAAGCCCAATTTTGTGGTGCTTCATTCACAAGCTGCAGCCCAATTTCCGGTGGCTGGCAAGTGAAAGATGCTGGCCAAATCCCTTCTTGCTGGCTGGGTTGAACTTCCCATTTTGATAGGGAATCTGTCTTCAACTCAGTTGCAGGTAATGGGTCATTTCATTTATCGCTGTTTGGAAGGAGTAATTATCTCCACTCCAGTCTTCCAGTACATTGCAGCTTTCACTACTGAAGGGGAGGGGGGGAGATTGACTCATGTTTGGCTGAAGAAGTTGGTCTGGGAGCCCCCTCCAGCCATCCCCCTCCGGCTGTCCGTGCATCTTCCCAGATGCTATAAAGATGAAAATTTCCTCCCACGCAAATTCTTTTGCACTTCGGAAGAACTTCAGAGAAGCAATTCATCATTAGCTTCTTTTCTCTTAATTGTTCACTGATATTTTATGCTGATATGATCAGCGTTGGGAAATCAGCACACACACACACACACACACACCAGCCCCTCTCCAGGGTGCTGGTGATTTATTTTAAAGGCAGAATTGGGATAATGTCAGCGTTCCAAATATCATGCAGAATTAAATCAGAGTCCAAGGCAGAGCTATCCTTAAAGTTCCAATTTAATAAGACAGACATGTTGGCACATCTGTGAAATCCCAATTCTGAAAAACTTCCTGGGATTCCACCCAGTTTAAAGTTCATGATCTTTTCCCCACAGCCATAAATCCATTACATGGTCCAAACTTCTTCGGCCACGCTGGCATCTCCACCCAGCTGGTTCCGGTCAGGTGTCGAGGTGCGGAGACAAAAGATGACCTTGGGCTTCTAGAAAGGAATGACAACAACACATTCCACAATTCTACTCCTTTCTATTCCCCCCTCCCAACTACTACTCTAATGAAACAGCACAGTGAAATAATAGAAAGTGTGGCAGGCCACAGATCCTAAAAGGAACATAATTGCAGGCCTGACAGCTTGGCTTTCTGGGCTTATTGACTATTGTCAGTTTCACTGTGGCCTTCCTAGCCAGGAATTTACCTGACAGCTTTAATGAAGCCAAATGTATCACTTTCAGCATGTTGGTCTTTTGCAGTGTCTGGGTGTCATTTATTCCCACCTATCTGAGCACCAAGGGGAAATACATGGTGGCTGTGGAGTTCTTCTCCATTTTGGCTTCTTCAGATGGATTACTAGATTGCATCTTTGTGCCTAAATGCTATATCATTATTCAAAGACCTGATCTGAATAAGAAGGAGCAACTAATAAAGAAATGAAGCTGGTTTTTGTATCAGACCCCTTGAACGTAGTCAAGTTGGTGACTTTCAGCATAAAGTTTTGTTTTCTTAAGTTTGGGGTTCTGCAATCATCCCTCCTTTACACATCAAGGTGTGTAAAGAGGTTCTGCCTAGAAAGCAATCAAAAAGGAGATAGGGAAGTCCCAAGGAGTTAAAAGCCAAAAGAAGAAACTTACATAGGAAGGACAGGCCCTAATTTATCAAATGTCTAAAAGTAGTGGCAGAAATTTTGTAACTTCAGGCTTGCAGGATTCTTTTAATGTAAGGTAAAGGTAAAGGTTCCCCTTGCACATATGTGCTAGATGTTCCTGACTCTAGGGGGCAGTGCTCATCTCCATGTCAAGGCCGAAGTGCCAGCGCTGTCCAAAGATGTCTCCATGGTCATGTGGCTGACATTACTAAATGCCGAAGGTGCACAGAACGCTGTTACCTTCCCACCAAAGGTAGTCCCCATTTTTCTACTTGCATTTTTACATGCTTTCAGATTGCTTTAATCATGGTGACTTAAATGGATCATATCTCTCAAGTCAGTAATGAGAAATTAAATTTTATTGATACTTTTAAGTTATCTGCATTTTTTTACTGACAACAATGGTGACTCTTTGGAATATCTTTCAATATGGAGTGATCTGACCATGACAGGGGAGTAATATCTAAATCCCCTATTCCCAGATCACTCGTCCACTGCTCAGATACAAAAACAAGGTCCAGTGTGTGGCCACCTTCGTGTGTGGGGCCCTGAATTAGTTGGGTCAGGCCCATGGCTGTCATGGAAGCCATGAACTCCCGAGCCACCTCGGATGCTGCTCCCGTCGACGGCAGGTTGAAATCCCCCAAAACCAAAAGTTTGGGGATCTCCACCGCCGTCTCCGAGATCAGCTCGAGGAGCTCGGGCAGGGCTGCTGACGTATAGCGAGGAGCCAAGTATACAATCAGCAGACCCCACTGCCTCCCTGGGCCCCATTTCACACCAAGTGACTCACACCCGGGTATCTGAGGAACAGTGAACTCCCTCGGCTCTAGACCATCCCGTATAACTACCGCCATTGCAAAGATTAACCACGTCCCTATTGCTCAACGCACTGTTAATCATGTAAAAAGACTTTTAATTGAGGAGGAAGCTATTAAATTAGCTACACCACATCGGCAATGACCCCCAGCGTAAAAAGCTCCAGCTAGACGTCCCTTCCGAGGAAGAGGCTACGCTCCAAGGATGCCAAGATGCTACATCTGCAACCGTATGGGACATGACACCCGGGATTGTTCCCAACAAGTTCCAGCTCCCATCACATACCAGCCCAGAGGAACAGACTCCAGAGGCAGAGGTAGAGGCGGAAGACAAGGTCGTCGTGGTCCAAGGCGTGATCCACAACCTCCACTCACAACATTGGCCATAACCAACGTTCCACAGCCTGATCCAGAATACAATGGACGTTTTTTGTGGACTTTAGATAGTGGAGCAGCTTTACACGTTACCTACAGAAAGGAACTTTTCACAGAGATGGGCGAACCCGAGCCCAAATATCGAGAACTGTACTCCTTCTCCAACCACACTTGCAAGGTCATGGGAAAAGGAACTGTTTACATTGAAGAGCTCGATACATTTATCCCTGATGTTTATTACATACCTTCAGCGACCAGTAATTTGCTTAGTCAAAGTCACTTGTCTAGAGAGTTAAAGTTCCAGGTTCACCACCTAGAGAAAGCAAGTTACATAGTTAAAAATGGAGATATTGTTGCTGAAACCATGCTAATTGGTGGTGTTTATTACTTAAAGCCAAAAACACAGGCAAGTATGCAAACTCCAAAAAGGGACAGCACGGGCCCAGAGAGAGTTGGTTCAGAGAGAGAACCCGTTGCTACTCCAAAGGCTCCTAAAGCCAACAAACAGAGAAAAAAGAAGCAGGTTGCTCAGAACAAGCCTGAGGTTTCTCATGAAACTGTTAATGTTGAAAATTCACTAACTGGTAAACCTTTGCATTCCAGGTGTATCCACAAGTGGCATAGAAGATTGGAGTACGCCAGTTTCCGTGTTCTTAGAAAAATGCCGGAGTTCGCAAAAGGTTTGGATCTAAAGGGGTGTAAGGTGTTTTGGGATTGTGCAGTTTGCAGGAAAGCTAAATCCTAAGCAGCTACAATTCCCAAACACGCTACACGCCTGTCAACACGCATTTTTGATTTGGTACACACTGACATAGTGGGTCTTTTCCCACCAACAATTGGTGGCAGAAAGTATTTTCTAACAATTGTAGATAATCATTCTAGATATGGATTTGTATATCCTATGAGAGAGAAATCTGAGACCTTTCAGATCTTTAAAGACTTTGCAGCTTTTGTTTCTACCCAATACCAAGTTCGCATCGCCAGAATCCAGAGCGACCGTGGTGCCGAATTCATGTCTCAGCATTTCCAGGACTGGATGCGTAAGAATGGAATTCTTCATCAGACAACCGCTCCGTACACACCGGCTCATAACGGAGTCGTAGAAAGAAGACAAGGGGTTCTACAAACCATGATGCGTTGTCTCCTAGAAGATGCCAATCTCGGTAGCATATACTGGGGTGAAGCTATCAAATATGCAAATTACATTGTCAACCGTACTTGGAGCAGTGTAATAAATCAAACTCCTTTCTACATGATGTATGACTACAAGCCTGATCTCAAGAACCTCCACATTTTTGGTTCATACGCTAGGGTGAACATTCCCTTAGCTCAAAGAAGAAAAGGAGGTCCAGTAGCAAAGAGGCTGAGATTTATGGGTATTGATGATAACTCAAAATGGAGCAAATTTATTGATCCTAAACATGCAATTGTCATTTCACAATCTGCTAATTTTGAGGAAGAGGTTGACTGGTACAGGATTCATTCCAATGATCCTCGAGTTTATTTTCCTAGAGATGGTGTTCCAGATGCCACGCAGCCTGATGACAATTCGCCGGCAGATATTCCTTCTACCAGTTCTTCACAACCTGATGTTCCGTCTTCGCAAGCCGCGGATGCTGATGTTAGCGACGAACGTGAGGACGAGGATGAAGAAGAAGAAGACTGGTCTGTTGTTCCTAGACGTTCCAAGAG
The DNA here is from genome assembly GCA_029891615.1 of Natrix natrix natrix. Lineage (NCBI taxonomy): Eukaryota > Metazoa > Chordata > Lepidosauria > Squamata > Natricidae > Natrix > Natrix natrix. The sequence goes on along the minus strand of JAKRSK010006293.1, from coordinate 132,271 downwards.
GGCCACAAAAGGAATCCCTCCACAACGTTATTCATGGCAACTGACAAAAACACCATTACCTTTGATTTGCAACGTTACTCTTCCTCCTGAGACATTCACACAAATCAAACAGCTTCCTGATTCAGAGCAAGACAAATGGTATGATGCAATGCAGGATGAAATGGACAGTTTAAAGAAACTTAATGTATTCACACCTGCAAAACCTCCAGAAAACAAAAAAGTCATTGGCACTCAATGGGTCTACAGAATCAAGAAGAAACCGAATGGTGAGTCTTTGTACAAAGCCAGACTTGTAGCTCAGGGTTTCGCTCAATGTTATCCTGAGGACTACACAAACACTTACTCACCACCAGTCAGAAATGAGAGTGTAAAAATTGCTTTAACCACTGCAACTATTCTTGGTTTAGAAGTTTTCCAGTTTGATGTGGACACGGCTTATCTACATGCAGACCTAGATGAAGAGATCTACATGAGAGGACCTCCAGGACTCCGACAGCAAGAAGGGGATACCTGGTTCCTGAACAAAAGTCTTTATGGTCTGAAACAGTCAGGTTTAATGTGGTACTTATGTCTTACTGACAAACTAAATTCAATGGGCTTTATTAAGTCTGAAACTGATGAATGTGTGTTCACAAAAAGATCTAACAATGCATATGAGATAATTCTTGTTTATGTTGATGACATTGTTTACATTGGTCCAAATAAGAAAATGAGTGAGATTTTTGCTAAAAGTTTGCAGAGATATTTCACATTGAAATCTTTAGGACACATTAGCACTTATTTAGGTGTTCAGATTGAAAAAAACACAGAAGGGGTTTAGTCTTTCACAAGAGGAGAAAATTGACCACATTCTGCATCATTGGAACATGAAAGATGCTAACACAACAAAGACACCCATGCAAACAGATTTTCACAACTTAACACATGAACCAAGTCCTGAGTTCGAGGACCAAACACATTATCGTACAGTCATTGGGTCACTGTTATAGATTAGTAGTTGGACCAGACCCGACATTGCACTAAGTGTTAATCTCTTATCACGACACGTAGGTAAGGCAACACAATTTCATTGGACATGCGTTATGAAGTTATTGAAATACCTGAAACACACTAAACACATGAAATTATTGCTAGAACCAACACACACTGATTATGCAGAATTATGTTGTTATGCCAATTCTGATTGGGCAAGTGATAAGAAATCACGCAAAAGTACTTCAGGTTACATGATGTTCCTGAATGGATGTCCTGTTTACTGGCAAGTGAGAAAACAGAGTTTTGTTTCATGTTCATCTACTGAAGCTGAATATGCTTGTGTTTCAGATGCTTGTAATTCTCTAACATGGTTTGATGCTTTGATCACAGATATCTGGACACATCCGATTCAACCAATCACCGTGACGGAAGATAATGAATCGGTGGTTTACATTTCTGAATCACATTTTACAGGTTCTAGGTCCAGACACATTGACATTCGTTATCAAAACACAAAGCAATTAGTTAAGCAAGATTTTGTTAAATTGCAATATGTATCTACACATGATCAGATTGCTGACATGCTCAACAAACCACTTCCAGCAGCTCAACACGAGTATCTGCGGAAGATGTGCCTTATTTGATGATTTGATGACATCAGCCCAACTAGCAAAAGAAGGGGTGTCACTGCATTAATTGTTTGCCAGCTGTGCTGAAGATTTATTGCGCAGGTCACAGGTCTTATCAGCAAGTGATGTACTGCGCCTGCTCACACACATTCCAAGAGAGACTTCTGATCTTCTGTTCGCCTACCACGAGGCAGGCACATAGCTCTGCAGAGATGTAATTAATTTAGATAGTAAGGTTTTGTTTTATTTTATTTTCATATTAATGTTTGTTTTCATTAGAACATGTTATCGGGTTTTATTTCTTATCAAGAGATATGCTTCTGGGAAGGGCTGGCGATCCGCACCTCAATCAAAGGTGGAAGGGAAACTTTCCATTCCTTCTCACTGCAATCATCCCTCCTTTACACATCAAGGTGACATAGCTTAGATAGCATGTTCCAAATTCAGTTCAGAACTTAGAGAGCTTTTTTCAAATGTTAGATAATTGCTCTGAGCTCTGATCCGAGTATTAAGGAATAGATAATCCAGAAGATAGTGGTGCATGGAAATCAATTGTTAATGTTATAATGTAATCCCTGTAAACCATACTTTCTTTCTTTGTTTATCACATTTCTGTACTGCTCTTCTCCTTCAAAGAGGAACTCAATACCATACTATACCATTTTTCTTATTATAATTGTCTCCAACATAGAAGGCCTTTTCATTTCTTCAACAGTTATGGGTGTGCTTAATATTTGTCTATGTTAGTCACTGCATTCTCTGATATCCTTCTTTTCAGTATAATTATTCATCTTTATTGCTGATATTGTTTTTTCCCCTCTTTTTAAGTTGATAAGCAATATGTTTTTCTAGTTGATTTGCATATTAGGAATTCTTCTATTTTACCAATTTAATTTATTTCTGTAATTCTTCCTCTTTCTTCTAAAACAATATTTTCCCTTTTAAATATATACATGCATATACACATGTACTGCTTATATACTGCTTCATAATGCTTTCTCTAAGCAGTTTACAGAGTCAGCCTGCAACAATCTGGGTCCCCATTTTAGCAACATTGGAAGATGGAAGTCTGAGTCAACCTTGAGCTGATCAGGATTGAACTGCTGGCAGTTGCCAGAATTAGCCTGCAATACTGCATTCTAAGAGGGACGCGGTGGCTCAGCGGCTAAGATGCTGAGCTTGTCAATCAGAAAGGTCAGCAGTTTGGCAGTTTGAATCCCTAGCGCCGCGTAATGGAGTGAGCTGCCACTGCTTCTCCCAGCTTCTGCCAACCTAGCAGTTCGAAAGCAAGTAGAAATGCAAGTAGAAAAATAGGGACCACCTTTGGTAGGAATTTAACAGCGTTCCATGTGCCTTCGGCAGTCATGCTGGCCACATGACCATGGAGACGTCTTTGGACAGTGCTGGCTCTTCGGCTTTGAAACAGAGACGTCTTTGGACAGTGCTGGCTCTTCGGCTTTGAAACAGAGATGAGCACTGCCCCTTAGAGGTGGAAACGACTAGCACATATGTGTGAGAGGAACCTTTATCTTTACTGCATTCTAACCACTCTGCCACCACAGCTCTAGTCTTAGTCTCAAAACTTCCACAGTTTTTTTTCAGAGTTGTAAAACATGCTTTGGTCAAAACCTTTCAGAATGTACTATGTAGGTACTTGTCAACTCAGTTTTGAATAATGGCACAGCTGCTTGAAATCTGCAAAAACTCCCATGGTTTACTGATAACATTGATAAAGTAACAACCCAATCCTGAAATATGCCTCTAATGTTTATTGTGCATTTCTAAGCAGAGGCAATACATCTAGGCATAGAGAAGACCTCATCTATCTCATCTCTGATAATGTAAAGTTACGGCTTCAAATCATTTGCGTGAGTGGAATTTGACGTCAACAATTGTGCCACCCTTACCATCAAATGGAGAAAAGTAGTGAAAACTGAAGGAATCAAGATGCCCTATAGAAATAGTGTACGAAATGCTAATAATATTTCAATAGCTGTACCCCCAAAATAAAGTTATCGATGATAAATATGCACATCAACCAAAATTCAAACATCACCAGTATTTTAGCTTATTATTTCATTTTAGAGTAGTTAAAGAGAAAGACACCTTTGTGAGAAGAGAAATATATCCATTGGAAAGTTGCAGGTGGTAAGGCCTAAGAGTAGACTTTCAGGCCTCACTGAACCAAAGTTTTAAACTAACAAAATTTCAAAATGTACCAGACATATTTTTAATGTGCTGACTTGGGTGCTGCATTTTCTGCAAAGCATGTACTTGTACAGATATATTTAGAGCAGGACAAATGAGATGGTGGGAAATGAGGTACTGAAAATAACAAATGGCTGAGAGCTTCAAATGTACACTGGTGTTTACAGAAAGTGATGGTCAGAAAGTAGGAAAGAACAAGGAAATTAAACTATGGAATTCGTAGGTAAGGAAAAAAAAAAGTATAAGAAATGTGACTTGAGATGAGGATGGTGTCCTTTGATCAATAGCAGTCCTTGTAGAATCTGCTATCTGTCATTGGAACCCATTGCAATGGTTTAATAATGTAAGTTTTGTTGTGGAATTGCATTGCTAAGTTGGCTATTCATGTTCCAAATTGCTCATGAAATAAACCTCTGAATCTTAAAGTAAGATTTATTGCTTGTGGTTTGTCTGTGTTCCTCTTTACTGGGATATTTTTACGACACCTTTAAAGAGCGAGATCCAAATTTAAATTCAATTATTTTGATTAACTTGTTCTTTAATTAATGATGAATGAAATTTTGATTTGAATTTATCTATTTTAATAAAAGAGGAACTCATGATGACATGATAGCAGTCTTCCAATATCTAAGGGACTGCCACAGAGAAGAGGTAATCAATCTATTCTGAAGGTGGAACAAGAAACAATGAATGTAAACTAATAATAAAAAAAACCAACCTAGAACTAAGGATAAATTTCTGGACAGTTTGAACATTTAATCAGTTGAACAGCTTTCCTCCAGAAATTGTAGGTGCTCCAAAAATGAAGGTTTTAAAGAAGAGAATGGAGGTTCCGGTTCCGGCGGCCGACGGCGACGGGCAGCTCCTTGCCCGCTCCGGCTCCCCGGTGGGCTTCCCCACTCCTTGGGGGGCACAGGACACCCCGCAGAGGGGTCCTGCCGGAGGGGCGGCATCGCGGAGGATTCCTGCAGCGGCGGCGGCCGGCGGGAGCTCTCTCGCGCGCCCAAGGCACCGGGGAGCAAACTCGGAGGGCGCTTCGCGTTTCTGCGCCTCGCGCCTCGCTATAAGCTGACTGGAGAATGTAACAATAGAAGGAAGCAGCTGCAGTGCGGTGAGGTTGCTTCTCTTTTCATTCCCTACTCTGCACGGAAGAATTACTCAGCTTTTTAAAATCTTAACTTTCGGAGCATTTTGGAGGCGCGGCTGGAGGGAGGGTTTCCCCCCCCCCCCCTTGGACAAGCGGCGAGGAACAATTCTGCTCTCAGCCCCCGGGGAAGGAGGAGGGGGGAGAGCCAACAAATGAAGCCTCACCCAGGCTAAAATGATTTTCTCTTCAATTTAATTCTACATATTACTGATGATTTGAGGACTTTTGGAACTTTTAAAACTTTGTTATGCCTCTGTGCCCAAAACTGGCAGGGCAAGATGGCACACTTCCGTTGTCTTTATGAACTGTGAAACCTGACTCCACCTTTAAAATTCAGGCTTCCGGTCTTTGTCTCCGTGTCTCCCAGAGGAATCTCTTGTGGATTGGTATTTTTTGAACTTTCTAGGGGAAATTTTCCATCTATTGCCAGACTTATTAGAGAGACTCTCTTCTGCCTGGTTCTTCTGCTCCCGAAACTCACCTTGCTACCCTTCTTTTTTAACTGTCTATCTTATATATGGACTGAACTTCTAACGTTATAAATGATGCCACCCAAAAGACCACCTCCTGGAAAACCTGGCTTTGCCACTTCTGCTCCAACATCTGCAACATCCAGTCCAGCCACACAGTCAAAGATAACAGAACTGATGCAACCTAAGACTACAGAGATGGACCTTCAACAAATGCTTCAACAAATTTTACAGGGCCAGGAGGAAATCAAGAAACAGCTAAGGGAAATGAAAGATGAAATTAAAGAAAATCAAGCCCAAATATATAAGAACTCACAAAGACTGAATCTTGTGGAAGGGGGGGGTGGAGGAGGTGAGGGGGGTGGGGTAGAAGCTGTGCAGAAAGGGAACAAAGATCTTGACACCCAACAGATGAAAATAGAATTTGAGAGAATGTCCTATTATCTTAGATTTCAAAATGTTATAGAAGAAGATGGGGAAAACATAAGGGACATCATGATAAACATCCTGGCTGACTACACACACAAAGAAAAAAAACAGATGGGGTGGGATATAGACCTGGTTTATAGAGTGAACTCAGCCTATGCTAGAACACACAATGTACCCAGGGAGGTTCACATTAAATTTCTTAGAAAAAACACAAGAGATGAAATTCTGGGTGTACAAAGGGGGCAAGCATTGACATACCATGATAGGGAGATAACCATTCTGAAGCAGATCCCTAAGAAGATTAGAGAAAAAAGGAAGAATTATTCGCAATTAGCGAATAAATTATACCAGAAAGGGGTGTGGTTTAGATGGTTGATGCCTGAAGGTATGCTGATATTCTGGGAGGAGACAAGAATCAGAATCAATTCACCCATAGAGGCGCAGGCCTTTATGGAAAAAAACAAATCACACCTAGAAAAAACACGAGACACTACAACGGACACACAGGACACGGGAGGGGCCAGAGCTCTGCCAGTGGAGAGAGAAGGGGCAATAGCAAGAAAACTCAGATCACAAAAATAAACAAGAAAATCATATAAACTGACCGAAAGTGATAATGGAATTATATCTGGATTTTATACTGTAATGTCTAATCTGATTGAAAATAGTAATAGAACTAACATGCTGATTGTAACCAATTATATACCAATGCATTATATATAAATGTATACTATGAGTATGGAGGGAGGGGCGCCTGCCACACTTTGCAACTGCCAAAATTTGTATACCTGTCCATTTACCCTTTTCCCTATAAATGTTGAAAAACCAATAAAATTTTTATTAAAAAAAAAAAAAAAAGAAGAGAATGGACAAACATTTGTCTGAAAAGGTATACGGTCTCCTGCTTGAAGATTGATGGAAACTAATAAAGGAGAGAAGCAACCTAGAACTAAGGATAAATTTCCTGATGGTTAGAACAATTAATCAATGGAAGGACTTCCCTCCAGAAGTTGTAGATACTCCAACGCTGAATGTTGTTAACAAGAAATTAGACAACCCCTTGCTCAGGGTTTCCTGCCTGAATATGGAGTTTGACTAGAAGACCTCCAAGGACCCTTCCAACTCTGTTATTCTGTTAATCTGTTTTATCACATGGAAAACCAACTATTAGATATTGTAGGGTTTTTAAAAACTTTTCTAATGTGTTTCCTTTCACCTACCACTATTAATTTTCCTTAACTCCAGGTTACAAGTCCCTGTAAAATTATGATATACAATTGTGTATGTCATAATTGTGGCATGAACGCAAGCATGTATGGAGCTATATAATCATGATCAATTACCCATTGTTATTTTCAATCTCAAAGAGTTACAGAAAACATTAAAAAGAAATGTATTTCAACAGCAACAAAAATATAATATATCTTTATTTTCTGGGGTTGTCATAGGAGGACAAAGACTTTTCTTGCTGATGTTTAAACAGTACACAACTGACTTAAAAGCAACCTTGTGGCATACACACACACACACACACACGCGCACACACACACACACATACAGTACATACATACATACATATCAGGTTGTCATATTTCAAATGCCTAATTCTAATAGAGTTGAACAGGTGGCTTAAAGACCCATTGGTCTGCAAGATGATATTATTCTTTGCCTTTTTATCAAAATTGTTCTTGAATGCACAATGTGATAATCCTCTTGGTAAATGTTCTGTAGGAAACCCGCCTCTTATTAAGCACAAACAATATCATTCAGAAGATTTGGTCATTGCTGGCATTTCTTCTCAAGTTTACATGCTGTCTGAAAAAGTGGCATTCACAACAAATCCCTCAAATGAACTGGTTGATGATTTCATGTATGTAATTCATTGTTTTGAGTAATGCAAATACAGAAATAGTTAAAATTTGTGGAATGATTGAATTGGCTGTAGGATGTATGTGAGGTGCTGCATTATTATTTCTCTCTCTCTGCGTAATAAGACTATTATTACTGTAATTATTATACTGCTTTGAAAATGCAATTTATTTTCCAATATGGGTTTTTTTATAGTTTCTAATACCCTTCTTGATACCATTATATTAGAAATTGTAGTACATTTCTTTATCATGTAGCTGACTAGGTGAAGTACAAAAGAAATAAATGTATGTATTGACATCTCATTGGCTTCATAACAGTGACCATCTATAGAAGGTGTGGGCATGACTGCAGTTAGTCTTACATGCAGATATTGTATTAAATGCCACTCAGAAATTTCTATTGCCTTAAAGTACAATACAGTGCTATTTCCTTTTCCAATGCCCTGAGAAACAGTTTTTTTGGGAAGAAGAACAACGTAAAGAAAGAGGAGGTAGAATTAGTGGAGTAGAATATTAGGGTAGAAGATAAACTTAAATCAGGATTTCTACATTAAGGTAAAATTCTGTAATTATTGATAATTATTCCATTTTGCAAATAGCCATCATCACATCTCCAATGGGTAGTAGAAGTAGAGTGTTTCAGTCCAATATTCCAGGGTGTTTGTTTTTTTTTCAAAAGGCACTGGACTTTCCTTGTTTGTGCTTGAAGACGTTTTGCTTCTCATTGAAGAAACATCTTCAGAAGTGAAATGTCTTCAAGTAAAAACAAAGAAAGTTCAGTTGTCTTTTGGAAAAAACCAACAACTTTGGGATAGCCATGGCTTGGATGACTGAGAATCACCATAGACATTTTATATCTATTGTTACACAACTTTGCTCTGTGTTTTCAGCCTAATTGTCTTAGATAGATAATCAAAGAAATGCCTTCTTCAAATGCTATTTTACCCACTTGTTTCAGTGATCATGGGCTGTATAATCTAATACTGTGTGATACTGTTAGAAAACATAAATTTAAGCCAATTCCAAATTTGGAAATATATGTTCTCACACTCATTTCAGGTTCCATATGTAAAACTACCACCATATTTTGGCTTTGGAATTTGCAGTCAAAGAAATCAATGAGAATTCCAGGATATTACCAAATATCACTCTCGGCATCCATATCTCCAATAGCTATGTCCTCGCAAGATGGATCTATCTGGCTACCTTGGAACTTCTCTCTGCAAAGGGAAGGTTCACCCCAAACTACAAGTGTGATGTCAAGGACAATGTAATATCTGTCATCACAGGACATAATGCTTACATTGGTCAGTTCATGTCAAATATTCTGAGCATTTACAAGATCCTACAGGTGAGAGCTATCCCAGAAAGAAAAAGAGTCAAGTCCAACAATATGTTTATGTGATTGGACAATATTCTAACTACATTTCACCTAGGGAGACAGAAATGATTAAAAATGCTAGAAATCAGAATTATCATAATCTTATGGATAATTATTTCATTTAACCAAATGTCTGAATATAGTATAAAGCTCTAGTCCATATTCAACTTTGCAGTTCATATATTTCTAAAGCTTCAGAAATGCACTGTCAAGCTTTGAAGCATGCTTATCCTGTTGCAACCATTATCACCTCTCAGTTTGCCAATCAACTAAGGGAGAGGGGAGGGGGAATTGGAATGTAGGCTCCGCCAGACATCAGGCGAGCAACCCATGGGAACCAAGGACACTTCAATAGGTGGCTAAGATCCTCAGAAGTATTTTCTCATAATAATTTAACTGCTTTTAACTGGACAATGTGTTCTGCACCAAAATGGGGAAAGAGAATTCTATACTTTTATTATTCTGGATTATGCAGGAAATAGCCAGAGCTAGTTTTTGCCCCAATCTGTGCCAAAATGATGTACTTAATAAAGCTTTACCTAAAGAGACTGGATCATCTGTATTGTGCTTGCTCAGTTGGGTTCGTCAGTTGGAACCTTGATAGGCATCCTGTTAAAAGATAAACTAACAATTTCCATAGAAATCATATTGGAATATGCAAATTCTCCTGTTCTTTGGAGAACAATATTAATAGTTTTATTAGAACATATCCTTAAAGATAGATAGAAGTATTTTGATTTAGAAATACTGTATTACGCTCCAGTTCCTACATTTTTCTTAGCTCATATATAGTTCTGCTGCAGAGATGGATGACAACAAATGAGCTGCTTTGATCTATCAGTTATTTCCAAATGAAGACTTTCAAATTATGGGGATCATCCAATTGTTGCTTCACTTCCAGTGGAAATGGATTGGGCTCATTGTCTCAAATCCTGAAAAGGGAAAGAGCTTTATACAGAATAGGCTTGATATTTTTTCTAAGAAGGGCATCTGCTTTGACTTCATGGAAGAAATGCCAAAAGAATCTGTTGCCAATGACCTTGAGGTTCAATTTAATGGCTATGTTATGCTGTACAAGGTTATCATGAGAAGTACTGCCAATGTGGTGATCATATATTGTGAAAATGAGGACATACCTGTTTTTAGAATGTTTCCATATATTTCAGCATATGAGGGCATACCAATGAAGAGAAAAGATAAAATTTGGGTAATGCCAGCACAGATGGAATTCACATCAATCCCCTTTCAAAGAAATACAGGTCTGGACTTCATCCATGGTGCCCTATCATTGGCAGTTTCCTCAAAGGAAATATTAGGATTTAATAAATTTATTCAGATGAGAAAACCTTTTTCTGAAGAAGAAGAAGAAGAAGACAGTTTGACAAGACTGTTTTGGGAAAACGCATTTGAATGTTCTTTCCCAAATATTATGTTGGATGAGGATAGAGGTAATGAATGCGCTGGTGAGGAGGCATTGGAGACCCTTCCTGGATCAGTTTTTGAAACAAATATGACTGGGCAAAGTTATAGCATTTACAATGCTGTCTATGCTGTGGCCCATGCTCTGCATGCCATGCTTTCCTCTAAACCCAAACCCAGAGAAAGAGGAAATGCTTGGGAACTCCAGACTCTAAATCAAGAGTCGTGGCAGGTAAAATGAAATGAATGTAAATATTCCTTTATTGAAATGACAATTATATAAGTGTGTTCAATTAGTATTTTGGAGTTGTATAGTTAATAAGATCAATGTGATATGTGAGAACTTCAAAATGAAATGGATTTTGCCTTTATTGTTTAAAGTGATTTACGTATACCTAAACTTGGTATGCAACTATGATGATAAGGAGGCAATATAAATAACAATAGCAATTAGCACTTAGACTTATATACTGCTTCACAGTGCTTTACAGCCCTCTCTAAGCTGTTTACAAAGTCAGCATATTGCCCCCAACAATCTGGGTCCTCATTTTATCCACCTGGGAAAAGTGGAAGAGTGAGTCAACCTTGAGCCTGGTGAGATTTGAACTGCCAAATTGCAGGCAGTCAGCAAAAGTAGCCTGCAGTACTGCACTCAACCACTGTGCCACCGTGGCTGATGTTAATTCAAGAGGGCAGTGAGGAGTGTTAGGAATGTAAGCTAACAGTTGGGTTAGTAATATATAAACCAGGATGGTAGTACTGTAGCTTTAAGTACTGCTGTAATGTGATTGGTTGCTGTTACCTCAAGCAGCCATAAGAGGGAGCCAGAATGACTGTTAGCTCTCTGTTTGTTAGAAGCTGATAGGTGGATGTATCATGAGGTACTGTGTTTTTGCTACTGTTAGCTGCTTTGTGTGCTAAACTGATTATTTGATACTGGACTGTGTTCGAAGGATCATTCCTTAACTGAGAACATTGTTAACTGACTGACTGAACCGTGTATGACTTGGACTGTAAATTGAACTCTGAATACCTCTATATTTTTATTTTGACATTTTTAGTACACCACTGTTCCAGAGCAGTAAATTTAACAAGAATCTCATGAAAGATTAAGTTAACATGTTGATTCAGCTGACATAGATGTTAATATTGCTTCCTGCATGCATGGGAATGCTAAAAGAACTCTTAAAAATAATGTAGAGGGGCATAGAGATGTCTTCAGAAGGACTTTTCAGAGAAACTAAATGCCAACATTGTCCTGAGAAAGAAGGGACTGCTTGAAGCAGACTCCAAATAATCCTACCTTAGACGGAAACTCTAGCAGGATTTCAATTTTTTTAACACCCTGTAGTAGTGATGGTGAACCTATGGCATGTGAGATGTCGCCCCAGCTCAGCTCCATCACGCATGTGCGCATACCTCCCACTGGACAGCTGGTTTTCAGGCCTCTGCCATGCATGCACAGGGGGCAGGGGGCATGTGGGAGATACGTGTGCATGTGGGGGAAGGGGGCATGCTGGGGGTGGTCATGTGCACATGCATGGGGGTCACATGTGCATGCATGAGGGGATATGGGGCATGTAGGAGGGTTACAGGTACATGCAGGGGGTGGGGCACATGCAAGGGAGTCACACGCACTTGCACAGGGGGGCAAGGCACATGCAGGGGGATGCACAGACATTGTATTATGGGTGCGCACTCTCGCTTTAGGCACACAATGACAAAAAGGTTAGCCATCACTACCCCATAGCAGGGGTGTCAAAATCAAGGTCCTGCGGACTGCATCTGCCTACAATGTGGCAATATAAATTTTCTCAATAAATAATATGGCTTATGAAAGATCCTTCCTTTATATTTGCATACACACTCATTATTTCTGATCTCTAAAAATTCTTATCAATTATTTCCATTTAGTTCCATTGGTATCTGAAAGCTATTTCATTTAACAACAGTGCTGGAGAAATGGTTTCCTTTGATGAAAGAGGAGAACTAGCAACTGGATTTGATATTATCAACTGGGTCACCTTCCCCAACCAATCGTTTCATCAAATGAAAATTGGAAACATAGCTCTAATGGCTCCCCGAAACAAACTTCTCACTGTTTCTGTGGAGAAAATAATCTGGCCAACCACGTTTAACGAGGTAGTTGTGGCACCAACATCAAACCATGGACTAATTTATTTTATTTTTACTTATAGTTCTAAAGTTCAGACAAGTCCTTCAGAAATTAGAGGCACAAATTGACATTTTCCCCCCAGAGTGACTCATGAACATAATTGCCATAAAGTTAAATGATCCATATAAAAAGTGACCTGAACTGAATTTCTCAAGGTCAATAAGACAACTCTTATTCCATGACAACATCATGCAACCTTCCTCCTCCTCTCCTTCTTCTCTTTCCCCTTTCTCTTCCTCTTCCTCTTCCTCTTCTTCCTAGCATATTCCCGCAAGTGCAGGGTCCACTTTTCGGATCATTGAATGTCACTTTACACCATCAGTTGTGTATCTAGGGCGCAGGCCCACAGCTTGCATAGCTTCGTTGATGGTATCTTGCCATCTCTGTTTTGGACACCCGTGAGGTTGCCAGTCATTGATTTCTTGTTGGTAGGCAGTCTTGGGCATGATAGAAGGTGCTGTTCTCAGGACATGTCCATACCAGCAGAGCTGGCCTTCTCTCATCTTCTCTATAACTGGTGCCACATCAAAATGTTATCGAATGGTGTCATTTGTGAGGTGGTCAAGAAGGGAGATGCCCAATATTCAATGGAGCATTCACATTTTCATGGCATGGAGATAGCTTTTGGTCCATGTTGTTGCTGCCCAGCATTCAGTGTCATACAATGCAATGGGGCAGATGGTTGTCTTGTGAATCTCAGATTTAAGACAGGTTGGCATTCATCTGCCACACCAATGTATCCTTGCTTCTACCTCACCATTGATGTCGCCATTGCCTTGGAAGTGGGATCCCAGATATTGTGTGTGTGTGTGTGTGTGTGTCTGTGTGTGTCTGTGTCTGTGTGTGTCTGTCTAATGTATATGTATATGTATATGCATACTATACTAGACTAGATTGTACAGTACTGTACTGTCTATGTACACATTTTATTATTGTATAAAAACTATACACCTAAAAAGAAAGTACCTAACCTGTACTAACTCTAACCCTAACTTGTAGTGGTTGTTCCTACAAGGGACATGGTCCTTATCAGCTTTAAAATCATAACACAGCAGTGAATTCTCACCCACGCATCCTTGCTCATACTGTCAGGCCTGTAGTTATGTTCTTTTTAGGATCTTTGGCCTGCCACACTTTCTTATAACTTTCTATGCTGTTTCAATAGTGTAGTAGTTGGGAGGGGGGAATAGAAAGGAGTAGGATTGTAGAATGGATTGTTGACATTCTTTTGTAGAAGCCAAGGTCATCTTTTGTCTCCGCATCTCGACACCTGGCCGGAAGAAGATGGGTGTACATGCCAGCGTGGAAGAATATGATTGGAACATGTGATGGATTTGTGGGTGTGGGGATAGATCATGAACTTTCAACTGGATAAACCCACAGGATGTAAATTCAGAGTTGGAATTTCCATAGCCGTGCTAAATTGCCTGTAGAATAAATTGGACCTTTAAGGATGTTTTGCCTTGGACAATGATTTATTTCTGCATGGTATTTAGAACCCTAACACATACCTCACCATTGATGTCGCAATGGAAGTGGGATCACAGATATTATGTACGTACATACACACACACACACACACACACACACACACACAAACTCTCGGAAGGCTTTGAGGGAGTTTGGGGAGCCAGCCATCAACTGCAGCCGCAACCAGATTTCAGAGATCTCGGAAAGCCAGTCCAAAGGTTGGTGAGTTCTACCAATCATGATACAGCCCAGTGGTGGGTTCCTACCAGTTCGCACCGGATTGCGCGAACTGATGGCGACCGAACCCGGAAGTAACCGGACCCGGAAGTAACTTCTGGGAACCGGCACCGGTCCTGTCGCTCGATGGCCCTTGCCATCCCAATGCAGCTCGCTCGCTCCCCCGCCCATCCGCACTAAACTAGCTAGCCCAGCCAGCCGCTCACTGATTGGCTGGAGTCCAGCCAATCAGTGAGCAGGCTGGAGGCGACCCGTTTAAAAGCGGGTCCTCCATTTCAAAACTCCCTTCTCTTTGCCTTCCAGGAGCTTGCTGCTTCCCTCAGGTAAGCAACTAAGCGCGAGGGGGGGGCGGCGGGAGGCTAGCTTTGGCGAGGAAAGGCCTCTGGGCCTTCCCTCGCTGAAGCGGCGGGCTGGCGTGGGCCGTGCGGGCCTTTCCAGGACGAAGCGCCGGGCTCCGGTGGAACGCGCGGCCATCGGGAGGCTAGTTTCGCCGAGGAAAGGCCTCTGGGCCTTTCCGCGATGAAGCGCCGGGCTCGGGTGGAACGCGTGGCCGTCGGGAGGCTAGTTTCGCCGAGAAAAGGCCTCTGGGCCTTTCCGCGACGAAGCGCCGGGCTCGGGTGGAACGCGCTGCCGTCGGGAGGCTAGTTTCGCCGAGGAAAGGCCTCTGGGCCTTTCCGCGATGAAGCGCCGGGCTCGGGTGGAACGCGCGGCCGTTGGGAGGCTAGTTTCACCGAGGAAAGGCCTCTGGGCCTTTCCGCGATGAAGCGCCGGGCTTGGGTGGAACGCGCGGCCATCGGAAGGCTAGTTTCGCCGAGGAAAGGCCTCTGGGCCTTTCCGTGACGAAGCGCCGGGCTCGGGTGGAACGCGCAGCCGTCGGGAGGCTAGTTTCGCCGAGGAAAGGCCTCTGGGCCTTTCCTCGATGAAGCGCCGGGCTGGCGTGGGCGGCAAGCCTCCGCGAGGCTAGGCCAAAAGCCCCCCACCCCCCTCTCCAGCCTCACCTGGCTGGCTAAGCCCTAAGCAGTCTTAAACAGTCTTACCTGTCCTCCTGCCTCTCTGCCTGTCTGCTGCCTGTTGCATCCATCCATCGCATTGGTGAGCTGCTGATTCTGCCTGCTGGTAAGTAACCTGGTTTTTTTTCTTTTATTTTTTTAATGTATTTTAAAATAATATTTTATTTATTGTGCATAGAATTTTTTAAAATAATTTTACTTAAAAGTATTGAGTATAGAATATTTTAAAATGGTTTACTTCAATTTATTGTGTATGGATTCTTTTTTAAAATTGTCTCAGACTATTTTAAAAAAGATTCTATCCAAAATAAATTAAAATAAACCATTTTAAAATATTCTATACTCAATACTTTAAAATGTATTGTGCATAAAATTGTTTTAAATTGTTTAATTTTAATTTATTGTGTATGGAATATTTTTAATGGTTTCATTTTAAATTATTGTGTGTGGAATAGTTTGAAATGGTTACAGTATAAATTATTGCTGGTGGAATATGGCTGGTACAATACCTTAAAATAGTTATACTATACATTATTGCTGGTGAAATACTTAACAATGGTTTTTAAGGATTTTTTTTATTTATAGAATATCTTTTTTGAATTATTGTTTGGGAATTTTTATTTTTTAATTGTTTATAAAATATATTTACTACAAGAAATGTTATTCCTTTTTGCAAATGTTTTCTTTGTGATGCAATATGTTGCTTAAAAGTGTTCAGACCAGGTTTATGTATCTCAAAGTGGCTGCTTTTCTATGGGCAGGCCAGGTTGATGCAAGGCAGCTTTGCAAGATTTTGTGGGTTTCACCCTCATTTATGTAATTCTGAGGTGGTTGATGGTTCTGTGAGCTTCCTGGCACTGTCCTTTATAATTTCCATGGCCTTGATGGTTTTTATTCCAGTGGCTTTGTCTTTCCTGTCCTTAGGGTTAGGAAAAAAAAACTGGTTTCATTTGCAGTCTTTGGGGGGGGGGGGGATTCTTATTTTTTGGTGTTTTCCTGGCACTGTCATAGTTTGTGTGGGTGTGGGTGTGTAATGTCCCACAGTTATCTACACATTAATAATGATCTAGTAATATTTCCTTATACATTTTAGGGACCTTTCCTTACATAATTGGTGTTTTCTTTCATACTTTCTGGATTTCTAATTTCTGTTTCCGTTAGTTAGCAATTGCTAAAACAAATCCCATGTGAAAAAGTATTCAAAGCCTTCTTGATTTTAATTGTCAATTTATTTATTCCTGCACATTGTAATATTTATTCATTTTCATATCTCTGTTTTTCCACTGTTGTGCAAACACAATTCCAGCAGCTGTTTGTTGGGGGACACCCTTCCTGAAAAGAATGTACATTGTTGGGTGAAAACAGAGGTCCCTTCTGTTACCTGTAGTCCTCAGCTTACAACCACAATTGAGTCCAATATTGTTTTAGTTATTCTGCAGTTAGTATTATTTAACAGGATGAAGAGACAACAGAGTATGACCGCTAGGACAGTCATCTTTCCTATGTAAGTAGCTCTTTTATTGCTTTGTGTGCTTGTTTCATCCTTAATATAGTAGTGCAAGCAATTAAAGTCTTGCTTTCTGTGTCTGTCCTTTGTGCAGGTTTTTGAGCAAAATAAATCGATAAGGTGGTGTGCAGAAGACCGGCAAGCCAGGGATCCTTCCTCTGTAAGTAGCTGTCTTTATTGCTGGGTGTGGTGTGGTCTGTGCTGTGTTCATCCTTGAGATAGTGAAGTGCAAGCAATTAAAGTCTTGCTTTCTGTGTCTCTCCTTTGTACAGGTTGTTGGAGCATGAGGTGGTGGTGCAGAAGACGCAAAAAAGGAGAGTAATTTTCCTTTTCTATTATTTTGTGTGCTGGTTTCATCTCAATGCAGTGCATGCAATGAAAGAGTTCATTTCTGTGTCTCTTCTTTGTGCAGCCCATTCATTGGAGTCCGTGATATTGAAGACTGGCAAGAACAGTCATCTTCCTTCTGTAAGTTGCTCTTTTATTGTTTTTGTACTTATTTTAATCTTATTGTAGTTCATCCATTGGGGCAAAGAATTCAGTGATATCGTCTTGGCCACTCCCACCTGGTCACATGGTCGGCAAGCCACTCCCACCTGGTCACATGGTCGGCAAGCCACTCCCACCTGGTCACATGGTCGGCAAGCCACTCCCACAAAGGAGGCCACACCCACAGAGTAGGTTCCAAAAAAATTTGAAACCCACCACTGATACAGCCACACATCGCTGAAACGGGGCCAGCACTCCCCCCCCCCAAGGTTTGTAGAGGGACAGCAGTTCCGGCCACACTTTAAGCCCAAAACACCAGCCTGAAGATGGCGAGTGAGACCTCGCCAAAATGTTGCCAAGACAATCTCAATCTTACATGGGAAAAGATCCAAATGCAACAAGACCAGCATATGTGTGTGTGTGTGTGTGTGTGTGTGTGTGTGTGTGTCTGGGTCTGGGTCTCTGTGTGTGAAATATATATGTATATACATATGTATACTATACTGTACTATCTATGTACAAATTTATTTACTTTATAAAAACTATACACCTAAAAAGAAAGTGCCTAACCAGTACTAACTCTGACCCTAACTTGTACTGGTAGTTCCTACAAGGGATAGGATTTTTATCAGCTTTAAAATTACAGTGATACTTAATTTAATGTGGCAGGGCTTTATTTCCCTAAAATTCCTAAATATATCCAAAAAATTCATGACATAGACAGTTTTCAATTTTCATCATGTTATATTATAGTCCTAATTGTTAGGATTAATACCTTGACTCCACACCTACAAAGATGTATTACCTTTCTAATCTATGCTTACTAATATATCAATTTCTGTATAATGTACTTACATTCAAACTTTGAAAAAGTAAGCAAGTCAAAATTAGAAGAATCAGGTGCAGTATGAAAAAGTCCAGCAAGATTTATGGCTGAGCTTTCTTAGATTGAGTTGCTAGGGTCTGAGAGGCTTTCCTCATCATCATCACAAAGGACTGGGGGGGGGGGGGATCTCAATCCCCTGATCATTTGGAAAAGCCTGGGGTATTCCACTTACCTCCACATTACCCATAGAAAATAGATGATATAAAGTGAGGGATCCTTGGTGCTCTCGGTTGTTGTCCACTGGCGGCCTGTGGAGCTGGCAGCAGAGTCAGACTGTGAGGAGGTTGGGGAGGAGCATGGGCCAGTCCTGGAATCTGGGGAAGGCTCGGACAAGGGACAGAGAGGGGGCCAGGGCCATCTGGGAGTTATGTGCTGCCTCCGGAGTCTCCAGAGTCAGACATCAGCGAAGCAGAGGAAGAGGGGGAGCCTGTTCCCAGTGCACGGATGCGCAGAGCTGCCAGAAGTCAAGAACAGTTAAGACAAAAAGGATGACTTGAGACTTGGAGGTGATTGGCCCCTCCCATAGGACATAAAGGAGGAGCAAAGGCAAGTGAGCCTTTGCAGGAATCAACTTTGTTCGTTCTGGTCAGTTTAAATTCTGAAGCTCCTTTTTGACTCTTTGCTCCATGTGGCCTTGCAAGTTAATTGTCAATTATGTCTTTGGCAGCGTTTCAAGGAAGAGAAAGGTGGGTGGTTATCAGCTTTATCCCGAAAGACTTTGGCGGACTACTGTTGGACTCTTTACAAACTATTTGGGACTCATTATGGGCTGTGAATGAACATAATCCACAGCCTTTGAAATAAAAAGAGGGGTTTTGGGACTAAGCGTGTGCTTTTTACTGTATCAGGAAGCCTAGGTCAGAACACACTCTGAACTTGCTTGTTTTGTTGCAGATATTTCATTACCGAAACTAGGTAACCTCATCATTACCCATACTAGGTAACATCATCATCACCAGCATTGATAATGTTTCCTAGTTTGGGTAATGAAACATTGGCAAGAAAACAAGCAAGCTCAGAGAGCAGCAAGGACCCCTCATGTCAACCCCAAGCTATCCAGCCTTTGTAAAATATTGTCCTGGTTGACCTATGACAGAGGTGTCAAACTCAAGGCCCGTGGGCCAGATCCTGCCCATGATGTGGTTAGATCTGACCCATAGAGCTGCCCTGGAAACTGCAAAGGACCGGCCCAAAGTGTCTCCGCATGGCCCAGGTCAACCAGGCACTAATCTACAATCTGGCAGTAGCCATCCAAGCCAGAATGTGGTCAGCCTTAGATCCTGGATGCCAGCCTGGAGCCAGTCTTTTCTGGCCCATCACAGGTTTCCCTTGAAATGAGAGATGTTGAGCGGACCAGGTTAAGTTGTCAACATCAGCCCAGTCATTGACTACCCAGCCATGCCCACCTGGCCCTTTGAGGGCAGCCATAATGCTGACCCAGACCTCAATGAAATTGAGTTTGATACCACTGACCTAGGACAGGGCTCCAAAGGTGCTTATAAGTACATCTTTGTTCATATAACACTTGACCTCATTCTACATATCCATCCTACTTCCAAGGCAAACAAGTGGAGTGTTAATGTTTGCAAGACTGTGTAAATCAAAAGTAGGAGAGCTGAACAAATGGGTTGTCCCTCCATCATGAAAACTCCTGGATGAAATAACTTGAGAAGCAGCAAGAAAATGTTTCATATTAAACAATATGTGAAGGATCATAGATGGTTTAGAAGTCATTAAGATATGCCAGGCAAGTCTGACACCCAGTTCATGATGCACAAAACTATTTGTCAAGGGTGGCACTGAAGAAGCTGCCCAAGCGCAGTTATAATTGCTGTTTTGGAGACCGAACGGTTAGAAGTAATTTTTTTCTAAGGGAGGTACCTGTTCAATTGCAAGGAGCAAGTGAGCTTTGATGAGGTTTGATCATATACAAGTTCCTAAAAGAAGACTTTGAATGCTAAGAAATAATAATAATGCTAAGTATAAAGTTTTCCGTTCATTTTTTTTAATTAACAGATGTTCCCCCTTTCGGTTTGCAATGACAATTGCTTTCCAGGTTATAGCAAGATAAAAGTAGAAGGGAAGCCATTTTGCTGTTATGATTGCCTTCGTTGTCCCAAAGGGAAGATTGCAAACCTAACAGGTAAGAAATATCCATTATACGGATTTGTGTTTGTACTTAAGCCATATTGGCAAACCACTTCAAAAGTTTTGTATACATATATATTGGGATGGGGTGGCTCAGTGGCTAAGATGCTGAGCTTGTCGATCAGTTCAGAGGTTCAAATCCCTAGCGCTACTTAATGGAGTGAGCTCCCGTTAGTTGTCCCAGCTTCTGTCAACCTACCAGTTCGAAAGCATGTAAAAAATGCAAGTAGAAAAATAGGGATAATTCCTACGAATTACCTTTCGTAGGAAGGTAACAGTGCTCCGTGTGCCTTTGGCGCTTAGTCATGCTGGCCACATGACCACAGAGATGTCTTTGGACAGCGCTGGCTCTTCAGATTTGAAACGGAGATGAGCACCATCCCTACAGCCAGAAACGACTAGCACATAAGTGTCAGGCATGCCTCCTTCAGCAACCAAGAAAGAAACCACTAAATTCCATTTTTAGAATTAAGAGTACTTTTACTGGTTATGAAAAGATAGCAGCAAAGTAAAGCAAGGTCTGAGACAGAAATGTGTGAAATCTTACATATCAAACATTTGCCCAACCCCCACCCCCCATTTCCCCAACCCAGTGTCCAAACTGCAACTCCCTAAGGTGTCATGTGGGGTTCATCGTCAAACAGCCTCATCAAGTTGATATGTGAGATGGTTGGCCTTGACCAAGTCCAAACATCAGCCACCAGCATGCGCAGAAGATGGTGAGAACAAGACTCCTCCAGTACAATATTATTCCCTTCTCCAATACCATGCCCCCCCACCCCCATTCCTATGGCAGCCGATAGTAAGCAAGCGTAGCAAAGCAGCCGTAAGCAAGTAACCGAAACAGAGGCTGACATCTGGCCCTCCTTCAGAAAGAGCTATCATCCCTGCAGGAAAAGACAGAGGAAAAACAATACAAAATAACAATATAGCATATACATCTATTATAAAATCAAGGCTTATCAGGATAACTGGTGTAGAACTTCTGCAAAAGTCTGGGAGCTCTAACATGAGATTTGTCAACCCATTCAGCCCGGGAAGGGGGAAAATGTTTCCAGGAGACCAAATACTGAATGCGACCCCTATGTTTTCTGGAGTCCAAGATTTCTTTAACTTCAAAATGTTGCTCTCCCTCAATAACAAGAGGGACCGGAGGTGAAGGTTGAGGCGGACGAAAGGAAGAAGAATGCTCTGGTTTCAACAGGTTCACATGAAACACAGGATAAATTCTGCTAAGGTTTTTCGGCAACTCCAATCTTACAGATACAGGATTTATGATTTTCACAATGGGGAATGGACCTACATACTTCGGCCCCAACTTCTTCGACTTTTGGGTGGTTTGCAGAAACTTGGAGGACAAAAACACCCAATCCCCAACTTTGTATTCTTTTGTCTTAGCCCTCTTCTTATCAGCCTGTTTTTTGTGAGCCTGGTGGGCTGCCTCCAAGGCTTTGCGAGTCATGGGCCAAAACTGTCGAAGTTGATCACTCCACTCAGATAAGGACAACATTTGCAGTTTCTCCTGAGGTAATTCAGGAATTGGTACAAAGTCCTGGCCAAACACAACTTTAAAAGGGGTCATGCCGATACTGCTGCGCACAGTGTTATTGTATGCCACTTCAGCATGTGGTAACAGTTCAGCCCAATTATCCTGTTGATAATTGATGAAACACCGGAACACCAGAGTACCGGAGGTACTGTTCCAAAACAGAGTTAGTTCATTCGCAAGCCCCATTAGTCTGAGGATGGTGGGTGGAGCTTAGTTCCTGGGTGGAGCCAATCAACTTCAGGAACTCCTAAAAGAGGGAGGTGAATTGGACCCCCTATCCAAAATTATGCGCTCAGGTACTCCATGTAACCGATATACATGTGAAATAAACAATTTTGCCAACGACTTAGCTGATGGGATTTTGGAACAAGGCACAAAATGAGCTTGTTTGGAAAACAGGTCGATGATAACCCAAATCACGGTATTTCCTAGACTCTCTGGCAACTTGACAATGAAGTCCATTGATATCTCCTTCCATGGTGCCCCAGGGTGTGCAACACTGTGGAGAAGACCTTGGGGCTTCCCCGGTGGTCTTTTCGCAGCCGCACAGACAGGACAACTGGCTATGTAGGACTCAATGTCTTTTTTCAATGAAGGCCAACAAAATTGCCTCTTAATCAAATGCAAAGTCTTTACAAATCCAAAATGGCCCACCATTGTCAAATCGTGGGCCCATTGAAGAGCAACTGGTTTCAGGTCGGTAGGAACATACAATTTAGCTCCCACCCAAGCTAGTCCATCTTTCATGGTGCATTCATTTGAATGTTTTTTGAACCAGTCATCGGACTCAAGGGCCTCCTAACAACTGTGCCATCATGGCTCATTAATAATATTAATATTGATCATATTGAGATGGGCTATAACTTTGGTTCAGGCATAAATTTCATGTCATGTATTCAGGAGCCCTTGGACCATACTTTAAGACCCACTGATTTAGCTCATACATTTTTTGATATACATATACAACAGTGTTTTGTTTTTCAGATGCAGATGAGTGTCTTCACTGCTCTGAAGATCAATTTCCAAGCCAGGCTCAAAATCTTTGCATTCGAAGAGAAATAATATTCTTGTACAGTGAGCCAGTGGGAATCACCTTGGTCACTGTGAATCTCTCCTTTTCATTTATCACAGCTTTGGTCCTGGGAATCTTCATTAAGCAATGAGACACCCCCATTGTCAAAGCCAACAACAGGAATCTTGCCTACATTCTTCTTATTGTTCTCTTGCTCTCTTTCCTTTGCACTTTACTCTTCATTGGGCAACCTGACCAAGTGAAATGTTTCTTGCGACAAGCTGCTTTTGGCATCCTCTTGTCTGTAGCTCTTTCTTGCATATTGGGGAAAACGATTGTAGTGATTCTTGCTTTCATGGCCACCAAGCTAGGTTCAAAAATGAGGAAATGGGTAGGGAAATGGCTAGCCAACACTATTGTTTCGTGTTGCTCTGCGGTGGAAATTACCATTTGTAGTGTGTGGCTGGCAATTTCTCCCCCATTCCCAGATTCAGACATACATTCCATGACTGAAGAAATTGTCCTAGAATGTAATGAAGGTTCAGCCATCATGTTTTACCTTGTCCTTGGCTTCACGGGGTTCTTGGCGTCTACCAGCTTCACGGTGGCCTTTCTAGCCAGGAAGTTACCTGACAGCTTTAATGAAGCCAAATTTATCACCTTCAGCATGTTGGTCTTTTGTAGTGTCTGGATATCATTTGTTCCAACCTATCTGAGTACAAAGGGAAAGTACATGGTGGCTTCTCCATTTTGGCTTCAGCAGCTGAATTGCTGAGCTGCATCTTTTCCCCCAAATGCTATGTCATTCTACTGAGACCAGATTTGAACAAAAAGGAATAATTAATAAAAAGAAACAAATGAATTGTGGCTCTGTAAATTTTACATTCTTTTAAACCTGCTGCTAGAACATTGAATGCTCACTAAGCAACCAGTTGTAAGGGCTCATGTTGTGTGTATTCAGAGAGAGAGGGGGAGATGGAGAGGGGAGGGGAGGGGGAGATAGGGGGAGGGAGGGGGGAGATAGGGGGAGGGAAGGAGAGGGAGAGAAAGAGATAAGTGTTAACTGATTTCTCCACTCAATTGCAGATATTCTCTTTTGTTCTATTTATGGTAGATATTGGCAGCAAACAATTCAACATCTGTCATATTTCTCCCAAGACTATATATGGTGATTTTCAGTCATCCGCGTCATGGTTGTCCCAAGATGCTTTTTCAAAGGCAACTGGACTTTCTCTGTTTTTCCTTGAAGATGTTCCTCTTCTAAATAAAAGTCTTAAAACCTCATAGAATGAACTGTCAAATGTATAGAAACATGGAGAAAATGCCTGGCCCAATTTCTTAGAAAGTGGTATAAAGTTTACATCTACTGTCATGTTTCAGACCTTTCACAAAAAGAAACAGATATATATATTTCTCTGAAAATCTCCATGATACAGTATGTGACTGATCATTAGATGGGCCACAACAGTTAACGATGCTGGCTGCACTTATGGCTGGGCACCAGCCATTCTTGCCCTGTTTGTGGACCTCACAGTTGTTGAAGATATCCCTCTGTGTATTTCGTATTGTGCACTATGTTCTCCTTGCTTTTGTCATCCCTCCCCCCCCACTGACTTTTTTATGGTGGGGGTTTGCTCGCAGCTCTGATGGAGGAATGGGGTGGGCAATTTAGTCACTGAACCTTAACCAGTTGTGATGAAGGACTGTGCATTTCTTGAAGCTGATCAATATGGTGATTTCAGTCATGTGCTGATAATGGAAGTCCCCTGCCTGTTGCAACATCATCTGATCCTGACAACTACTGCCAGGATCTGTGACCTCTCAGTTCTGGGTCATCTGAAAGACCCAGAGCTCTGGGTCTGTGGAGGTCCTAACTGTGGCTAGATGGGTGGATAACAGTAGAGTGGCAGGCTCTCACTGTCTGCTGAGGCCATTTTCCCTTCTCTTTTGTTAGACTTGGAGGAGGAGAAGAGGACATCACAAGTATTAATTAATTTGGCATGGATAGTCTCTACTAAGTATGTACTAATGACTGTGGACTGTGAATTTCCCAGTGTAGGCATATTCCTCTCCTCTGGCTGAGAGCCAAAGAAGGGAATTGGTGGAGCTGATTTCTTGACCAGTTGGTGAGAGCATCAAGGACATGATTGTGAATGGATTGTACAAGGTGTTCACTAAGTATCCTGATGGAGTTTGGGACAATGGAACTGAGAGACCTGAATTGGGGAATGCTTTGGTTTGTGGGATAGGAGCAGAGGTGGTATTCAGCAGGTTCTGACCAGTTCTGGAGAACCGATAGCAGAAATTTTGAGTAGTTCGGCGAACGAGTAAATATCACCTCTGACTGGCCCTGCCCCATATATTCTCTGCCTCCCGAGTCTCAGCTGATCAGGAGGAAATGGGGATTTTGCAGTAATCTTCCCCTGCCACACCCACCAAGCCATGCCTACCAAGCCACACCCACCAAGCCACACCCACAGAACTGGTAGTAAAAAAAAAATGAATCCCACCACTGGATAGGACCAGTTCAATGTATTATGGTGGTGATGGGAATGAGGAGATATAATTAGAGACAGGAAATGTGCAAATTTCTCAGTGAATATAGGACTGATGTTTTATGCCAGTTTTGCAATCTAACTCTTGATCTCAGCCATTGTATTCAGTCAGCAGACCTTCAGAGACTTTGGTATGAACTGTGCTTTCTAATGCCAGGTTGGCCAGTAATAAGACTTTCATCATTTGTGATTTAATTGTTGATAAGATGGCCAACCTAGTATGTATCACTGAGACTTGGCTAGGTTTGGAAGTTGCGGGGAAATAACCCTTTGGGAGATATGACCAGCTGGTATCTGACTGTGCAATCTGAGACCCTGTGGTAGGGATAGAGGTGTAACGATTGTCATCTAGGTGTAATGGAATATATGGATGACATTGGGGCACAAGGGAAAGAGGTTCTGCCTAGGAAGCAATCAAAAAGAGATAGGAAAGCCCCCAAGGATTTAAAAGCCAGAAGAAGAAACTTACAGTAGGAAGGACAGGCTCTAATTTATTAAATATCTAAAAGTAGTGGCATAAATTTTGTACCTTCAGACTTGCAGGATTCTTTTAATGTAAGGAAAAGGTAAAAGTTCCACCTTGTGCATATGTGCTAGTCGTTCCCGACTTTAGGGGGTGGCGCTCATCTCCGTTTTAAAGCCAAAGAGTCTGTTCGAAGATGTCTCCATGGTTATGTGGCCGGTATGACTAAAAGCTGAAGGTGCACAGAACACTGTTACCTTGAAGAAAACACATGCATGTTTTCTATTCATCTGGAAAACAGTTAATAATTAGGTAAAGGTTCCCGTTGCATGTATGTGTTAGTCATTCCCAACTCTAGGGGACGATGCTCATCTCCGTTTCACAGCCGAAGAGCCAGCATTGTCCGAAGACATCTCCATGGTCATGTGGCTAGCATGACTAAACACCAAAGGTGCACGGAACGCTGTTACCTTCCCACCAAAGGTGGTTCCTATTTTTCTACTTGCATATTTACATGCTTTCAAACAGCTAGGTTGGCAGAAGCTGGGACAAGTAACGGGAGCTCACTCTGTTCCACGGTGCTAGGGATTTGAACCACTGAACTGCCAACCTTTCTGATCTACAAGCTCAGAAAGTCCCTAGTTTTTTAATGTAGCTGTCAGCGTTCCAAATATCATGCAGAATTAAATCAGACTCCAAGGCAAAACTATCCTTAAAGTTCCAATTTAATAAATCAGACATGTTGGCAACGAACTGTGGAATCCCAAATCTAAAGCTTCCTGGGATTCCACCCTGTTGAAAGTTCATGATCTTATACCCACACCATAAATCCATCACATGGTCCAATCTTCTTCGGCCACGCTGGCATCTCCACCCAGCTGGTTCCGGTTAGGTGCAGAGGTGCGGAGACAAAAGATGACCTTGGCTTCTAGAAAGGAATGACAACAACACATTCCACAACTCTACTCCTTTCTATTCCCCCCTCCCAATTACTACACTAATGAAACAGCATAGTGAAATAAAAGAGAGTGTGGCAGGCCAAAGATCCTAAAAAGGAATATAACTGCAGGCCTGACAGTCGCCTTACAATAAAATAGAATTTGCTCATTTAATCATATTACATGTATGGTTTATACAAGAGGGCTGACGCCTTAAATTTCTAATAGGTTTTAGGGGTGCTCCCTAAGATGTGGGGCCTTGCATATCCCTCAGAATCTAGGAATCAGTTGAAATTCTTGCTATTCTGCCATCCTCCCAGCATTGTTGCAACCCCCCTGGCTATGCAC
Organism: Natrix natrix natrix; assembly: GCA_029891615.1. Lineage (NCBI taxonomy): Eukaryota > Metazoa > Chordata > Lepidosauria > Squamata > Natricidae > Natrix > Natrix natrix. The sequence continues at coordinate 104,954 of JAKRSK010006293.1, read as the reverse complement.
CTCTCTGGGTTGGCAGTGAAGTTTCCCAAATGTATGATCTTGGAGGACTTCAATTTGCCTTCTCTAATAGTCAACTTAGGCGTTCATGGCCACTATGATGACTATAGACCTATCCCTGGTTATCCAGACCCTGATACTACACAGTAGTAACAAATAGAATCTGGTGTTCCTATTAGAGCTGCTGAACTATGGAAGCTCTTGGTATCTCCCTTGTCATGGTCAGATCCTGTCCAGATTTCTGTAAGATTCTTCAGCATCACTGCAGGGAGGCTGGTCCCATTAGATTGGTCCAGCCCCAATCTAACTGAGTATCCTAGATGGGCTTCAGAGGTTGCTAGTGGTCTGTTGCATGGTCCATTTGAAGCTTTGGCTACTGCTTGGAATAAATTGTTACCTGAGTCCTTGGATCAGATCATGCCTATGTGTCCTCCAAGAATCTCAACTCCTGCTCAAAGTGCACATGCAATCATGGTTAGGAGGGCCTCTGCACAACTTCCCACTATATGCCAGTTGTGCCCATTCCTAAATGGGAGACTCAGCTCATGGTCCCTGATGTTGTAGTCATTTTCTGATTAGATTATTGTAACGTGCTTTACATGTGCCCTTGAAAAGTATCCAGAAACCTCAGCTGATACAAAATATAATGACATGGGCAGTTATGTGTGTACATAGAACTATACAAATTGCACTTTTAAAAAATAAAATGGCACGCAAGTTGATTAGTCCGATCAGAGGAGGTTTATGTCAGTCACAAACCAGAAAATTATGGCCCATATCATGTCACTATAAGGACATGAGGATCTGGACCAGAGGTGGATTTCACATAGGTTTCCCACTGGTTCGCCCCATGTGCACACACTCGCTTCATGAGCATGCATGCCTTCTGCACATATGCTTTGCTCATGTGCGCAGCTTGCACATATGCGGACGACCTAGAAAATGTGGCTAAATAGGATGGCTTAGAGCTGGGGCGGATGGGCAGATCCACTCGCAGGTCGCCACTACTGGTTCACCTGAACCAGTCCGAACCAGCTAAATTCCACCTCTGATATGGACCAAAAACATTTGAAATGAGAAAAAAAGAAGCAAGTGGTATTTTTACTTTGCAGAAAATATAATGTTAAAAATATGGTTCTGGTAGATTTTAGCACTTCCTGTTCTGAAATTGATTCACATTGCAAATGCAATGTAAATGCAAAACTCCAATGAGTGGGTTTTTTTTTTTGCTTATTTACTTGGCATCATACCTGATGCTCATCTTAAAGGACTCTCTGAGCCGCTTGTAGACCTATTCCCATTAGGAAGGTTAAAAACAAATGTCATGAAATAATTAAATTGCAAATAAAACAACCCTCAAAGACTCCAACAAGATTCACTGAACATCCATTGATTTCCCCTATAATTACCTAGGGAGTCTTAGTTATGTAGCTTCTTCTCAAATCCTTGTGGATGTCCAAAAACAACCCCAAAGAACAGGTCAAGAGTGGAAGGTGTTATTAAAGGTGGGGCCAGAGAGCTAGAAATGTAACGATCTGCTCTTTGAGAAAGAACATATATGGAAGCTATTCTAATGCATGAGAGAGGTTATTATTTTTTTGTCAGGTTTCATTGCTGCAGGCAGAACTGGTTCATATACTATGGTGACACAGGTATTCTTGAAGAAGATAGTATTTTCCATTGCAGTAATGGCAGTGCTACTGCCAGGGTTTATATGCCTTACTCCTCAGATTAATGCATGTGCTGTGGGGAAATCTCCCCTTATGAAGCACAAGTATTTTTTGTCAGGGGATTTCATAATGGCTGGGATACTTTCTCAGTTCTACATGATATCTGATCCAGTGCGTTTCAGAAGGCATCCCTCTGAAGAACTGGTTGATGAGCTCATGTAAAGACTTTTTCTTCTTAACTGTAGCATATTTCAGACCAGATATCCTTCTATAATAGGATGCTTGGACTGAGTTAATTAGTATTATTACTTGCAACATAAATTATTTCTTTTTTTTTCGCCAGTTAGTTCCTTCATTCTACTATAGATTGCTATCCTAATAAACACATACACAGATACAAATTTCTTATGACAAATCTCACCTGTTTTTTTAAAATTAAAATTCCATATTGAGCTTTTCTCATATGAGCCATGGTGGTGCAGAAGTTAGAGTGCAGCACTGCCAGCTACTTCTGCTGACTGCCGGCTGCCTGCAATTTAGCAGTTGAAATTTCACCATGCTCAAGGTTGTGACTCAGCCTTCCATCCTTCCAAGGTCACTAAAATGAAGACCCAGATTGTTGGAGGCAATAAACTGACTCCACAAACCGTTTAGAAAGGGCTGTAAAGCTCTGTAAAGCAGTGTATAAGTCTAAGTGCTATTGCTATTTATTTACTCACCATGGAAAGAATCATCCACACTTTTTTGTTGAATCACTGTTTTGTTTGTTGCCAGTTTAATGTCATCATTTCATGATTTCATGGTTGTGCTGAATATTAGGAAACAATGGGGCTATGTATTTCTTTGCATTTGATTTCTAAACAGGTGCTTCAGCAAGCATGCAGCCTGTCTACCTTAATGAAACAGTTACTTATTTTTCTAGGAAGGGATCCCTCTGAAGGTCTATTATGATTGAAGAAAAAGATTTATACACAACATTTGCCCTCAAGTATGTTTCAGAACAGATTCTTCATACATATACAAACTCCCTAAAGGGGAAAAAAATCCCACAACCTAGGGAAAGGTGGAAAAGCTAAAGATACAGAACTAGAAGTGTGTCTTACAGGTAGATGACAATATGATTATTAACAGAATAACAGACTTGGAAGGGACTATGGAGGTCTTGTGGTCCAACCGTCTGTTCAGCCAAAAAAACCCTTTAGCATTTCAGACAATTGTCCAATCTCTTCTTGAAAACCTTCAGTGATGGAGCAGAGCACCCACAACTTCTGAAGGGAAGCCATTCCGCTAATTAATTGTTCTCACTGTCAGGAAATTTCTCCTTATTTCTAGGTTGCTTCTCTGCTTGATTAGCTTCCGTCTTTCTCTTCATTAAACTAAATATAGCCCATTCCTACGACTATTGTTCATATGTTTTAGACCCAAGTCCCCTAACCATCTTCTCTGTACTCTTTCTAGTCTCAGTATCTTGTGTGTGTGCGTGTGTGTGATTAATAATTAGTAATGTTCCTTTGAGCAATTCATAACAGCCACCTTCTTCCACTGAAAAATTATACTTTTATGTTTTTCCCAAGTACATTTCCCCTTGGAATTATTGTTGCTCTGAATTATTTTTTGAAGAATATTTCAATTATTATACAAATATTGCATTCAATTTCATATTCTTCTATTAGAATGTTATACATTTGGTGGTCGTGCAATTTACAAATTATTCATACAATTCAGTGCATCTGTAGCAATGGAAGCAGTTTCTGAGTGCTATGGCATTTACATGATTTCAATAAGGGTACTATACAATCAGGTTTTCTGTTTAGTGTTTAGTTGAATTATGAATAAAGTATATGTAATGTCACGTTCATTAGGAAATGAAATATGATTTAGATATGTATCTCTCATTGCAGATTTTTCCTACAGAACTATCAACATATCCTGGCCTTGGTTTTTGCTGTAAAGGAGATCAATGAAAACAACCACATTTTACCCAATGTGACTCTGGGTATGCACATCTCTAACAGTTACTTCATGGCGAGATGGACCTACTTGGCTTCAATGGAGCTTCTCTCAACACGGAGCAGATTCATTCCCAACTATAAGTGTGATACCAAGGACTGGGCATTATCTGTTATTGTGGGACCTACCTCTCATATTTGCCCCTTCATAGCCAAGATTTTGAATGTCTACAAGATGCCCCAGGTGAGATTTCTTCTTGAATAAATCTAATGGGCTGTGAGAGCAATCTTGAGAGAGGAGGAAGAAATGCAACCTAGACAATGGTGTAATTAAATAAATTTGAGTCCAAACCAGAAGATTTGAGAAAGCATTTCAGAATTGACACCTTCCTCATTCTCTGGAATACAAAGGCAATAGGGACAGGGTGAACACTTCTAGGCTGGCGAAATTGATGCCAACTATTTTATAGAAAGTCCAGACCAGGAAACCCCAATCATGAATATTAATGTTAACTTTTAATGTAAGGTTATAGTTGCTTTCCCAGACCCTCCTTTCCACCCTCTCCACCCATTTACAAACCTAAGTTTATAAAGCAACAATAAATCATCAAGCAATTCTTTTATATTACATTTTGTGATTTGGAAATAAAAGGGTAATCCAAATAGAGATGAACAAAATATGTGATAGCCATATGGTATGGTTATTTTTAGGTACTATATTTGATTTAGTCCTTAATTTGAATTAATTGATTAATTAATTAATACCAATTAAACCAAATAATATACCATAATTTCTTGACTTATTTATAAATAGACAGGATAAAAAATGCTAGTACATTTTCATCGTAATATTACAGAATCATGGACCTAATCAAAGTCCATTTATTATATTATTATTTGGTAATAGTATCTTGAGTTTTATATTACAAATTAACCTTCCTCCCTCCCTCCCTCCATCCCTCCCTCTCCTTTCCTTCCTTCCTGCCTGCCTGCCTTCTTCCTCCCTCCCTCCCTCCCTCATCCATCTATCCATCCATCCTTCTCTCTTTTTCTCCCTCCCTCCCTCCCTCCCTCCCTCCCTCACCTTTCATTCCTGCCTGCCTGCCTTCTCCCTCCCATTTTGTTTCCCTCTCTTTTCCTTCCTTCCTTCCTCCCTCCCTCCCTTTCCTGCCTGCCTGTGTTCTCCCTCTCGCAGTTAAGAAAAAGAGCAGAACTGAAAGACAAATAGCTAGCTAACTTACAACATTGTGTATTAGATATTCTTGCTAATGATTGTTGATATTTAGCAAATTCTATCACAATATTATGGTTTCTTCTTCTTCTTCTTCTCCTCCTCCTCCTCCTCCTCCTCCTCCTCCTCCTCCTCCTCCTCCTCCTCCTCCTCCTCCTCCTCCTCCTCCTCCTCCTCCTCCTCCTCCTCCTCGTCCTTTTGCCTGAAATTAGTGACTTAATGTATAAGACACTATTTTTGCCTCTGCCAAATATTGAAAATGGGGGGAATGATCCAAAGATTTAGCATCTGAATATTTTACGTCACACAATGTTTGTGTTTCCATTTGAAAATGTTGAGGGTAAATATTTGATTCACAGTATGCTTGCTTGGGATTCAGATAACATAATCTGGAAAGTAAGAGGCAGATATATTAGCAGAATGTGAAATAATTGAAATGAAAAGGAGGAAATTCATTCACTGTGCAGATTCAGTGTAGTGCCCTTTCCATTTTAGCAATCTATATCCCTATTTGCATGCATATTGGTATATATCCAAATTAGAATCAGAGGTGGGCTGCTACTGGTTCACACCGGTTTGGGTGAACTGGTAATGGAAATTGATCGCCAAACTGGTAGGGACGGCAGGCTGGCCACACCTCCGAACTGATTCCCTGGTTGCCACTGTCGTTGCTGGCTTGGTTTTTAATCATTTTTCCATGTTCTGCAATTTACACTCAACTGCGCATGCACATGTAGTGAACTAGAAGCAATGGCAGCAGCAACCCACCCCTGATCAGGATGCATAAAGATTATGAAGTGAAAGCTAAAAAACATACAGGAGGAGGGGCTGTGTATATATTGACTACAAAGCAATGTTCTTGCATCGTTTATCTTATCTCATCTCACCACAACGTCATTGCTTCAATTTTTTTGCTGTTTCCTATGAGAACAAACTAGGAAAATACTGGGATATGTTTCCTTCTTTAATCAGAACCAAGTAGCTTTAACCCTTAACATTTGTGGTCCATTTTTAGTAAAATATTTCCTAAATTAAAACATTTCTGAGGTCTCCAGTTTTTGTATGTCTCCTACAGTGATTGGATTCAAAAAAAATTACTACTGGTTCTGTGGGCGTGGCTTGTTGGGCATGGCATTGCTTAGTGGATGTGGCTTGGTGGGCATGGCAGAGGAAGGATAAAATATCCTATGAGTGAGATTTAGTGGAAAATCTCCATTTCCTCCCAATCAGCTAGGACTCAGGAGGCAGAGAATAGATGGGGGTGGGCAGAGAACCCCTCCAGGGCCCCCTGTGCTCCTTGCGGAGCCAGCCGGGGAGACGAGCAGCGGACAACACGTCCGTCACCTTCAGGAACCGGAAGTCGTCTCCCAATCGGCGGAAGCCGGCAGGGGTGCTTTTCAGCTTCGCCTAGGAGCCGGGGAGCGGAGGGGGGGGTGAGGGACAGTGTTGTCGGATGGACCCGGAGGAGAGAACGTACCTGGAGAAGTGCGGCTGGATCCTCGTGGTAGGGGACCCATCCTGAACTCTCTGATCGTTTAAAAGAAAAGCAGCAGACCTTTGTAAGTCCTGTGTTCAACCTATTTGAATGGAGATTAGAGGGGGGTGTTTCTTTCTTCTACCCCTCCCTCGGATTAAGTGGCGTTTGAACGATCTCTCTTAGAAGAGAGAGAACAAAGGCTGACCTGTCACTTCAGCTAGACAACGGAGAAAGATCTTTATCACAACTGCTAGTAATGACTGTGGAGCTGTTTTTCCTTTAAAAGCTTTGATAAGAGATATCTGTTTTCTTTCTCCCTGTGGAAAGAGGAGCCAAGATGGTGCCCGCCCTTCTCTGTTTGTTTACTTATAAATGAAGTCTGCCTTTTGAAACTACCTTCAGCCTTATTACTCTCTCTGAGGGAAACTGAGACCCCTCCCTGAATGTGGCTCTTCTGAACTTTGACTATTTGATACCCTTCATCTGGTTTGCCTCGGTGCCTTGGAACTGTGAACTGTCACTTTCGGCTTTGTTTTGCATTTTGGGATCAGCACAGCTGCGCAATTCTCGGACGCCATCTTCCTGGGAAAAGACTTACATCTCTGAATGTTAAACAAATGGGGCCTAAGAAGCCACTGACGGGCAAGTCACTCTCGGCCCCCTCATCTGTCTCCTCCAGTCCTAGTATACCACAAACAAAAATCACCTCAATGTTACAGCAAGAGGGGTCTGGAGAGGGACCAAAAGAATTATCTGTCTCTCAAATGTTTCAAGAACTTATGAGGGGTCAAAATGATTTGAAAAAAGAAATGACAGAGCTTAAAGAAGAACTCAGAGATGTTAAACATCATATTGCAGAAAATAAACAAAGGATTGTGGGTTGGAGGAGGGAGCGGCTGGGTTGGGGGAAGAAATTAAAACAATCCGGAAGGGAAATGTAGACTTGGAAAACTTTTTGGCAAAAGTAGAATTTGAAAGAATGTCCTTTTTTCTTAGATTCCAGAACCTACCAGAGACAGAAAATGAAGACCTTAAGGATATCATGAGTACAATTTTAGCAGATTATATTAAGAGAGATAAAAATCAACTGTGGTGGGATATGGACTTAGTTTATAGGATAAATTCAGCATATGCTAGAAGTCATAATGTTCCAAGGGAGGTACATGTTAAATTTCTCAGGAGGACCACAAGGGATGAGGTGCTTGGGACCCAAAGGGAGAGACCATTGAAATATAAAGATGAAGAAATCACCATTCTTAAACAGATTCCAAAAAAGATAAGAGAGAGAAGGAGGAAGCCTTATCAAAGAAATTATACAAGAAAGGAATTTGGTTTAGATGGTTATTGCCAGAAGGAATGTTGATCTTTTGGGAGGGAAACAGGATTAGAATTAATACAGTGCAGGAGGCGGAAGCCTTCATTAAAAAGAATTCTCTCCTCCTAGAGGACGAACATAGCGAAGGTGGTGAAAGGGACAGTATGGTGCAAGATAAGAAGGAGGGGGGGGGCTGAGGCCTCCTCTGGGGACAGGGAGGAAGGAGCAATATCAAAAAGGCTCAGATCACAAAAATAAAAGCATTTGAAATAAATAGCAATTGGTGATATTCTAGAAAGTGACAAAGGAAAATGAATGAACACATGGTTGACAATATAGAATAAGACCTTGTTTTCTGCTTATCTTTTATATTTTGTTTTTAAGATTGTAAAAATTGTGAGTGTTGGATGAGTTTCTATCACTAGTGTGGGAGCTGCCAAAAATTTTTTGTATATCCCTATACCTTTCCCCATATATGTGTAAAAACCAATAATTTTTTTTTGAAAAAAAAAGAATAGATGGGGGTGGGGCCAGTCAGTGGTGGTATTTACTGGTTCTCCGAACTACTCAACATTTCCACTACCGGTTCTCGAGAACTGGTCAGAATCTGCTGAATACCACCTCTGGTTTCCTAGAATTACAACCCTTGAATGAAAATTCTGCAAATCATTTTTTAAAAATATGATTAAATCTTGGTAGTGATGACGAAAGAGTATGAATTAATAACAGATTTTTCAAAGATAACAAATACTTCAGTTGGAAAACCATATTCCTTTTTTTTAATATTTAGCTAATATATGGATCTTCTCCAGTGATAGAGGATGAGATAAAAACTGCCCTTTTGCATCGTTTTTTCCCAGATGGTGACCAACAGATTATGGGTATTCTCCAATTGCTGTTGTACTTAAGGTGGACGTGGGTTGGACTGATTGTCCAACGTAATGAAAATGGAGAGAGATTCATGCAAAATGTTATTTGTTTCCCCAGAAAGGTATCTGCTTTGACTTCATGGAACAGATGGCCAAAGAAATATTTTCTAATAATATTGGTGATGCATTTAAAGATTTTAGTAAAATGTACATTACTATCATGAATAGCACAGCCAATGTTATTATCCTATATTGTGAAAACCAGGTCACTGTGATTTTTAGAATGCTGCCCTATTTTCCAGCATTTGAAGAGACACCTGTCAAGAGAAAAGACAAAGTTTGGATAATGCCAGGCCAGATGGAGTTCACCTCCCTTCCCTTTCAAAGAGTGTGTGGTATAGACGTTTTCCATGGTGTGATATCTTTGGCAATTTCTTCCAAAGAGATCTTTGGATTCAATAAATTCCTTCAGATGAGAAACCCAACATCAGAAATGCAAGACTATTTAATGAAAGTGTTTTGGAAACAGGTTTTTTATTGCTCTTTTCCTAAAGATAAGTTAGATGAAGACACTGGAATGCTGTGCACTGGAGAAGAGAAGTTGGACAATCTTCCTAAGTCTGTGTTTGACACCACCATGACCGGACAGAGTTACAGCATCTACAATGCAGTCTATGCTGTGGCACATGCTCTACAAGCCATGATTTCCCCCAAGTCCAAATACAGAACAAGGGCAAAAATTGGGTGACCCAAATTTTTTATTCAAAAAACATGGCAGGTAATAAGAGAGTGAATGAACATTTCCCATTGCTCTTTTCTCTGAGACAGTGAGCTGTTCTAGTGTGGGGATGGCAAATGAGAATGCTGGAGTGATGATTTTATGTCTCCTGTCACTCCACTTTTCTCATCCTTTCAGGACTTGGAGGAATCTGTGTAATTGTGAATAGAAAAAAATGCTACAACAATTCTAAGGAGGAGGAAAGCATTAAGAAGAAGCTGTATCTTCTTTCCTTCCTTCCTCCCTCCCTCTCTCCCTCTCTCTCTTCCTCCTTTTGTTCATTCATTCTTTCAGTCTTTATTTCTTGATTTTTCAGAAGAGAAGATATTATTTATTTATTTATTTAAACTTATTAGTCGCCCCCTCTCCCCACAGGGACTCGGGGCGACGTACACAAGCAACAGTCAGCACAGTATCGTACAGAGGAGGTAAAAAATAAATAAATAATTACAATACTAAAAAAGGTTAAAACCCCAATAACATTAATGGTTTAAAAACTAAAATTAACAATTAAATATGACCTAGGGGTGGGAAAGTTGTCGAATTATGTCAGGCCGGCTAGCCGAAACAGGTGGGTCTTCAGTTTACTACGGAAGGAGCGGAGATCGGTTGTTGTTCTGATGTCTGGGGGGAGGTCGTTCCAAAGGGTAGGGCCCGCCACAGAGAAGGACCTACTCCTGGGCACCGCCCTCTGACAATCTCTAGAGGACGGCACCCGGAGGAGACCCTCTCTGTGTGAGCGAATGGGCCGCAGGGATGTATGGGGCAGGACACGATCCCGCAGGTAACTAGGCCCTATGCCATGGAGCGCTTTGAAGATGGTAACTAACACCTTGAAGCGCACCCGGTAGGCCACAGGAAGCCAGTGCAGCTCGCGCAGGAGCGGTGTTATATGGGAGAACCTCGATCTCCCCATAATTACCCGCGCGGCTGCATTCTGGACCAACTGCAATCTCCGGGTGCACCTCAAGGGGAGCCCCATGTAGAGAGCATTACAGTAGTCCAGGCGAGACGTCACCAGCGCGTGAGTGACTGTGTGCAAGGCCTCCCGGTCCAAAAGGGGTCGCAATTGGCGCACCAGGCGAACCTGGTGGAACGTCCCCCTCACCACGGCTGCCACATGATCTTCCATAGCCAGCCGGGCATCAAGGAGGACGCCCAAATTGCGTGCCCGTTCCACCGGGGCTAATTGTTCATCCCCGATGGCCAGCGATGGAATGTGCTGGTTGTACCGGGGTGCCGGAAGCCACAGCCACTCTGTCTTGGAGGGGTTGAGCCTGAGCCTGTTGTCACCCATCCAGACCCGCACGGCTTCCAGACAACGGGACATCACTTCAACAGCCTCGTTGGGGTGGTTTGGGGTGGAAATATACAGCTGAGTGTCATCAGCGTACAGATGATATCTCACCCCAAAACCACGGATGATCTCGCCCAGCGGTTTCATATATGTGTTGAACAGGAGAGGCGAGAGGATCGACCCCTGTGGGACCCCACAAGTAAGGGGCCTCGGGGTCGACCTCTGCTTCCCTGTCAACACACATTGCGTCCGGCCAGAGAGGTAGGAGCGGAACCACCGCAATACGGTGCCCCCGATCCCCAACCCCTCCAGACGGCGCAATAGGATACCATGGTCGATGGTATCGAAAGCCGCCGAGAGGTCTAATAGGACAAGGATGGAGGAACAACCCTCATCCTTTGCCCTCCAGAGATCATCCACCAACGCGACCAAGGCCGTCTCCGTGCTGTGACCGGGCCGGAAGCCGGACTGGCGCGGGTCTAGATAATCATCTTCCTCCAGGTGGCGCGGGAACTGCTGAGCCACCACACTCTCAACAACCTTCGCTAAAAAAGGAAGGTTGGAGACCGGATGATAATTTGCTAGCTCCATTGGGTCCAGAGAAGGCTTCTTGAGCAGGGGTCTCACCACCGCCTCTTTCAAGGCAGTTGGTAAAAGGCCCTCACCCAACGAAGCGTTCACCAGTCCCAGTAGCCAGCCTCGTGAACCCTCCCAGGAAGCCAGTACCAACCAGGAGGGACACGGGTCCAGTAAACATGTGGTGGCTCGCAGTCGCCCGCGCAACCTGTCCAAATCTTCGGTGACAACAGGGTCAAACTCCTCCCAGCGTGGAATCTCAAGACTAGCCTCGGACGCCCCCTCTGGAGCACTGGAGTGGGTCCACCCCCTCCGGATCTGATCAATTTTATCCTGCAGGTATTCCCCAAACTCCTCTGCCCTGCCCTGCAATGGGGGGTCCCGCTGTCCCTGCGACAGCAGGGAGCGGGTCACCCGAAACAGGGCGGCAGGGCGGTTCTCTGCGGACGCTATAAGGGTGGCACAATATTGACGTTTGGCCACCCTTATTGCCACAAGGTAGGTCCTTAAGTAGGCTCTTACCTGTGTTCGATCGGATTCGGAGCGGGAGGATCTCCACTTGTTCTCTAGGCGTCTCCTGTGGCGTTTCATCGCCCTTAGCTCCCCGTTAAACCAGGGGGCCCGGGTCGATCGTTGCCATCGGAGAGGCCACAAAGGCGCAACCCGGTCCAAGGCTCCGGCGGCCGCACTGTTCCACGCGGCCACCAGGTCCTCTGCCCGGGAGCGGGACAGGTCTGCAGGAGGTGGCCCAAGCTCCGCCTGGAACCTATCTGGTTCCATCAGACGCCTGGGGCGGAACCATCTGGGACCGTCTGGTTCCGCCTCCCCGCGGCGGGGAGTAGCGCCAGGGAAGTCCAATTGGAGAAGTGAGTGATCTGACCATGACAGGGGCGTGATGACTAAATTCCCTCTTCCCAGATCACTCGTCCACTGGTCGGAGACAAACACAAGATCCAGTATTTGGCCTCTTTCGTGTGTGGGGTCCCGAACTACTTGAGTCAGATCCATGGCTGTCATGGAAGCCATGAATTCCCGGGCTGCCTCGGATGCCTCTCCCGTCGACGGCAGATTGAAATCCCCCATCACTAATAACTTGGGGGTCTCAATCGCCATCTCCGCGATCAGCTCGAGGAGTCCGGGCAGGGCCGTTGATGTATGGCGGGGAGCCAGGTATACTATCAACAGACCCAACTGACTCCCTGGGCCCCATTTCACGCCCAGAGACTCACAACCAGATGTCTGCGACACAGTGAATTCTCTTGGAGCCAAATCTTCCCGGATGATTATCGCTACCCCACCGGCCCTACCCTGGGCCCATGGCTGATGGAATACCCGGTAACCTGGAGGGCACATTTCCCCGAGGGGCAACCCCCCCTCCGGGCCCAACCAGGTTTCCGTTATTCCTGCGAGGTCCGGCTCCCCCTCAGAGATCAAGTCCCTGATGAGGGGGGCCTTGTTAACCACCATTATTGGCAGTTTTCAGTCTATTATTATATTTACTTTTACAAAGTTTAGTATTTTAACCTTCCTTCCTTCCATCCATCCTCCCTCCCTCTCTCCCTCCTTCCTTTTGTTCATTAATTCTTGATTTCTTGATTTCTTGGAAGAGAAGATATTATTGGCAGTTGATTTCCCCAGGGTTATGATCCTGGGGGATTTCAATCTGCCTTCCATTGGCGAGACATCCGAGTCAGCTCGGGAGTTCATGGCTTCCATGACAGCTATGGACCTAACTCAGTTAATTTAAGACCCCACCCATAATAGGGGACACACGCTTGACTTGATTTTTGTCTCTGGGCAGTGGATGAATGATCTAGATTTAGGGGATATTTCTATCCAACCCTTGTCATGGTCTGATCATTTCCTCATCAGGCTTGACTTCCATACTGCTACCCCTCGCCGCAGGGAGGCGGAACCGACAAGATGGTTACGCCCCAGGTGCCTGATGGACCCTGAAAGGTTCCTGATGGAGCTTGGGACTTTTCCTGAATCCCTTGCTCACAACTCGACCGAAGCCCTAGTGGAAGCCTGGGATAGGGTGGCCACTGGGGCCTTGGATTGCGTTGTGCCTTTGCGGCCTCTGACCCGGTGTCGATCCTGGGTAGCTCCCTGGTTTACCGAGGAGCTCTGGGAGATGAAATGCCGGAAAAGACGCCTAGAGAGTGGTTGGAGGGCCAGCCGATCCGAATCTGATAGAACACCAGTAAGAATTCATATTAAATCCTACTTAGTGGCGATAAAAGCGGCAAAACGGCAACATTTTTCCACTCTTATCATGTCCGCAGACAACTGCCCAGCTGCCCTGTTTAGAGTGACCCGCTCCTTACTTAACCAAGGAACTGGGAAATAACTCTTGCAGGGTAGGGCTGAAGAATTTGTTCAGTATCTGCAGGATAAAAACGCTCAGATCCGGACAGGCTTGGACTCTGACTGGGTAGATTTGGGCGAGTCGACGGGGATGAATCTTGTGGAGACAATCTGGGATGAGTTTGGCCCTGTGACCCTCGAGGGCATGGACAGGATTATGGGGAGACTCAGTGCTGCCACTTGTGTGCTGGACCTGTGTCCCTCTTGGTTAGTTTCAGCTTCCCGGGAAGTGACACGAGGCTGGCTCCAGGCGATTACCAACGCTTCATTGAGAGAGGGGTTCTTTCCCACCGCCTTGAAGGAGGCGGTGGTGAGGCCCCTCCTTAAGAAGCCTTCCCTGGACCCAGCTTCTTTAGCCAACTATCGTCCGGTCTCCAACCTTCACTTTGTAGCAAAGGATGTCGAGAGTGTGGTAGCATGTCAGCTTCCCCAGTACCTGGACGAAGCTGTCTACCTGGATCCGTTTCAGTCGGGTTTCAGGCCTGGGTACAGCACGGAGACGGCATTGGTCACGTTGGTCGATGATCTCTGGCGGGCCCGGGACAGGGGCTGCTCCTCTGTCCTGGTCCTATTAGACCTCTTGGCGGCTTTCAATACCATTGACCATGGTATCGTACTGCGACAAGCCGGGGGGTTGGGAGTGGGGGGCACCCTTTTACGGTGGTTCTCCTCCTACCTGTCGGATCGGTTGCAGTTCGTGTTGACTGTTGGGCAGGGATCAACCCCGAGGCGCGTCACTTGTGGGGTACCCCAGGGGTCAGTTCTCTCACCCCTACTGTTCAACATATGTATGAAACCGCTGGGCGAGATCATCCGTGGTTTTGGGGTACGGTATCATCAATATGCTGATGATACCCAACTTTTCATCTCTACCCCAAACCACCCAAACTATGCCCTCGACGTGATGTCCCGATGCCTGGAGGCTGTGCGGATCTGGATGGGGAGGAACAGGCTCAAGCTCAATCCCTCCAAGACTGAGTGGCTGTGGTTTCCGTCATCCCGATTTGTGCATCTTGTTCCATCTTTGATGATAGGGGGAGAAATTTTAGCCCCCTCAGAGAGGGCCCGCAATCTGGGAGTCCTCCTGGATACGCGGCTTAGTTTAGAAGAACACCTGACGGCCGTGACCAGGGGGGGCTTTTACCAGGTTTGCCTGGTACGTCAGTTGCACCCCTTCCTGGATCGGGATGCTCTGTGCACAGTCACTCATGCCCTCGTCCTTTCTCACCTGGACTACTGCAACACTCTCTACATGGGGCTGCCCTTGAAGAGCACCCGGAGGCTTCAGCTGGTCCAGAATGCAGCCGCATGGGTTATCATTGGGGTACCTAGGTGCTCCCATGTTACACCCCTTTTAGGCGGCCTGCACTGGTTGCCGGTTGTTTTCCGGGTACGATTCAAGGTACTAATTATGACCTTTAAAGCGCTCCATGGCTTAGGCCCAGGGTACATGCGAGACCACCTACTGCCACCAGTAGCCTCTCACCGTCCAGTACGATCCCACAGAGGTGGCCTCTTCAGGGTGCCGTCGGCCAGACAGTGTCGGCTAGCGACCCCCAGGGGGAGAGCCTTCTCTGTGGGAGCGCCTTCCCTCTAGAATGAGCTGCTCCCAGAGCTTCGCATAATCCCCGACCTCTGGTCCTTCCGACGCGCCCTAAAATGTTGGCTTATCCAGCAAGCCGGCCTGGCCTGAACAAAATAAAATAAATGATTGTTTTAATTGTTAATTTTAATCCATTTTTTAAAATGTTATTGTTCATATTAATTGGGTTTGTTTTTGGATACTCTATCTAATTTCTTTTTAACTTTTGTAATATGTTTTTTTTTTTTTTGATGTTGTACGCCGCCCTGATTCCTTTGGGAGAAGGGCAGCATATAAATCCAATAAACAAACAAGCAAGCAAACAAACATTGGCAGTTTTCAGTATATTATTATATTTACTTTTACAAATTTTAGTATTTTAACCTCCCACAGTCACTCCCTCCCTCCTTCCTTTTGTTCATTCATTCTTGATTTCTTGGCAGTTTTCAGTGTATTATTATAAATATTTACTTTTACAAATTTTAATGTTTTAAGTGTCCTCCCTCCCTCCCTCCCTTTCTTCCCGCTCTATTAATTGTCAACCTTTGCTTCTGTTTAGCTCCATCACTATTTGAGAACTATCTCATTTAATAACACTGCAGGACAGGAAATCTTCTTTAATGAAAATGGTGACTTAGAGACTGGATTTGACATTATCAATTGGGTCACCTTCCCAAATGAGACCTTTATTAAAGTCAAAGTTGGAAAGATTGACCCAACAGCTTCTCCAGACAAGCTGATCACCCTTTCTGCACAGGACATCACTGGCCCACTATGTTTAACCAGGTATTCCTTGCTCAGATTTCGAATGGTGCACATTCCTTTCAGAATTATAGATTTGAATAGATCCTGTCTTCAAATGTCAGCTTGAAAACTGTAGAGGTGTTTTCAGAAACTTGAGATGTAACATTGAAGACTGAAATACTGTAGACTTTCGAAGGCTATAAAGACTTAAATGTCTATGTAGCAATAGAACTTAGATTTATATATCACTTCATAGTGCTTTACAGCTCTCTTGAAACAGTTTACAGAGTCAGCATATTGCCCCCAACAATCTGGGTCCTCATTTTACCGACCTTGGAAGGATGGAAAGCTAAGTCAACCTTGAGCCTGGTGAAATTCGATCTGCCAAACTGCTGGCTGCCGGTGACCAGCAGAAGTAGCCTGCAGTACTGCACTATAACCACTGTGCCACTGTGGCTCATATATACCAAGAATTAAAATAATTTATTTATATCTAATGATATTAGCAATACTTAAAGCAACACCTAAAGTCTTTTCTTGATGGCATTTCAAAATTGCTTAATTTAAAAAAAACACATTTGAAAGTGCATTAAAGTAATTAAAACTACATATAATATAGTACACAAAGTTTGAACATAGTGCAGTAATTTTAATCTTACTGCGTTAGGAGATTTCTCTTACTGTGTTAGGAGATTTCCATAATAATGAGATGGTATGTTTGGAAAATCCATGGTTTATTTCCCAATAGCTCTTTGATTTTATTCAAGCTGGATTTGCAGTATATATATGAAATTTGAAGTTACTTTTAATTTTAAATTGGGAATAATTTTTATAAAAATTGTTTACTTTTGCTGAAATATTTTGTGAAAAATGTAGTAGGAAGCAAGATGGCATCTCTTTTCTTGAGGATCTTTTTGAAGCCTTTGAACTCTGGTGCTGGAGAAGACTCCTGCAAGTCCCTTGGCCTGCAAGGCAATCAAACCAGTCAGTCCTAGAGGAGATCAACCCTGACTGCTCTTTAGAAGGCCAGATCCTGAAGATGAAACTCAAATACTTTGGCTACCTGTTCTGACCCCCCTCGTCCCCCACCAACACACACTCTGAGCCAAAGATAAGTTACAGGATTTATTTACAGACAGACAGGTCCTTGGCAGCAATCCAACACAAATAAGCTTCAGCAACAACCCGGCACTGATAAGCAGTAGCAGCAATCCAGCCTGCCACGCTCACAAGACTGTTCTCCCACATTAGTTCATGCGTTGACGTCTGCAAAAGGGCGTGTGCACAAGCAGTCCTTTTATAGTCTGGAGAGGAGTCTAATTACCATCAGCCGAGTGCAATTACCTCCTGTAACTGCGCAACTGTTCCTGACGCCTATTAGCTCTTTGGTGACGAGCATCTAACAACAACTCACTGCTGACATCTGACTCATCCTCCCTTGTCTCCTCCCCACTGCTCCAAGGCATGACATCAGGAGCACACTCCCTTTGGCTTTCACCACTGCTCCATGTCTCAGGCGCCTCCTGGTGGCCAACCAGTCTCTCTGATCCCTGCTCGAAGTCGGAACCCTGTCCAGGGTCCTCCACATCCTCCAGAGCCGACTCATAGGGACCCTCGCTGTCGGAGTCAAGTGGCAGCTCCAACGGCTCCTGTTGGGCCACAACAGCTACCTAATGAGAAGGAAGGACTCACTGGAGAAGAGCCTAATGCTGGGAAAGATTGAGGGCAAAAGAAGAAGGGTACAACAGAAAATGAGGTGGCTGGATGGAGTCACTGAAGCAGTCAGCATGAGCTTAAAGGGACTCCAGAGGATGCTAGAGGACAAGATGTCCTGGAGGAACGTTGTCTATGGGCTGGCAATTAGCTGGACACAACTTCACAACACCAACAAAACTGATCCAGAGAGAACACCTAACCATTACTTTCTCAAAATTAAAAAAAGGAATTGAAACCAAGGGTTAAAGATCATTCATCTCTATTTCCATATAATTTATGGACGGCCAACAAGTTCTTCTGGATTTTGACTTTCACCTAGCAAAATGATATTAATTTCATGTCCAATTCTTCTTTTCCTAACCTTGGTTTTTATAGCTGCCATATTCTCTACAAAATTTCCATTGATTTAAGATAATAAAATGATTAATATAATTGATTTAATATAATTGAGCCACGGTGGCGCAGTGGTTAGAGTGCACTACTGCAGGCTACTTCTGCTGAGTACTGACTGACTGCAAATTGGCAGTTCAAATCTCACCAGGCTCAAGGTTGACTCAGCCTTCCATCCTTCCGAGGACCCAAATTGTTGGGGGCAATATGCTGACTCTGTAAACCGCTTAGAGAGAGATGTAAAAGCACTGTGAAGCGGTATATAAGTCTAAGTGCTATTGCTATAATTGCTCTAAAACAGCAGGCGTTTTCAGGCCATCTACCTCCCATGTTTGTCATTTAAAAGTAGAATCCACTTTGAAATAGAATTTTTATGAAAAAAAAACCCTTATTATTTTCAATAAATCCTGCTTTATACGTCTTGATAGGTTCCACCTCTTTCTGTATGCAATGACAATTGCTATTCAGTGTCAAGGAAGATGAAAATAGAAGGGAAGCCATTTTGCTGTTATGATTGCTTTCGATGTGCAAAAGAGAAAATTTCAAACCAGATGGGTAAGAGTTGTCTTGTGCAGGACTATTCAGTCTCCTTAACTGTGATTCAAAATTCTATTATTTTTAAACTTTCTACAACTGACTTCTAATGTGGTAGCTGAACCAATGATATTGCTCATGAATGAAGACAAAGACATGTGTCCCAGGATAATGTTGCAGGATCCAATCTGAGTCAGTCACTTAGTCTTCCAAGCTTTCACACTCATGCTAGAGCCCATCCTTAGAGAGCTTCTCTCTCTCCAGATTAAAAATGATGTGGAGGATATTACCATGCTATTGAAGGATGGAGTCGGGAAGCTTAAGGGTTTTACTAGCCATTTAGCCAGATTGCACATGGGTGTTGTGGCCTGCCAGTGGCCAGAGGAGCTGGTGGCAGACTCAGACAATGAGGAGGTTGGGGAAGAACATGGGCCAGTCCTGGAGTCTGCTCTGCATTGGAGGCAGAGATGGGGCCACGGCTGCCCAAATGTTATCAGCTGCCTTCAGAGTCAGAGATCAGTGGGGCAGAAGAACAGCTGGAGCCTGTTCCCAATGTGCACATATGCAGAGCTGCCAGGAGAAGGGAACAGCTAAGGAACAAGGGCCGACTCGGGAGTAAAGGCACAGGTGGACGGTGAATGGCCCATCCCATAGGGAATAAAGAGGAGCGAAAGGGAAGTGGAGTTTGCAGGAGACAATCAGTTTGCTTAATTGGTTTGTGACTCTCAGAGACTCCTTTCCAAGTACTTTCTTGAACAGCGTTGTGTTTTGAAGATATCGACCTGGCAGTCTCAAAGCCAGATAAGGTATGTGATTGTAAATTCACCCTTAAAAGACTGTTTGCGGGGACTTTGCTGGATGTGAATGAGAGGAAATCATAGTACCTTAATCAAAAAGGGTTTGTTGGGACAAGGAGTCTGCTTCGTGGTTTGGGGAAGCCTAGGTCAGAACAGTGGGTACTGCAGCTCCTTTGGAGTTGCAGTAGGTCTGAGAAGGACCCCTACTTTGTGTATCTTGGGGAGTCCATAAAACCTCACTGGGGCAGCATCTGTTCCTCTCATTTCCCACCATTTCTTTTTCATTATACAGTTGCTTTGTTTAAGTTGGCTGAAATATTGTATGACAGTCATACTCATTTCAGATGTATTTGCTGGTCTATATGCTGAGAAATCATTGATTCCAGCCTGAGTCCCTAAGCTTGGAAAACTAAACCTCTGGTCCCAGTGACCAATTGGATCCTGCAATGATATTGCCAGATAAATGTTAAATATATTAAATTTACTACATTTTTCCTTTCTAGGTTGAGGTATTTTCCCTCTCCCCTGCCCTCCCTTCCTCCCCCCCTCCCCCCCTCTCTCTCTGATGAATGTGTGTGTGAAAAAGAGGACTAGGATAGAATTGGGATCTAGTTGTTAATTTTAAGAGCTAATTATGTAATAGTTTTAAGAGCTAATTGTGTAATAGTATAGCATATAATATACATCTTCCTTCTCCACTTAAATCAGAACATTTTTTGCTATTTAGTTGGGATGAGTTCTGAATGATAAAATATTCTATTATTAGATTTTGTAAAAAGGAGAGACATCACCAGAAAGTGCTTTCTCTGTCTCTCCCTCCCTCCCTCCCTCTCCTGATAGATAGAAGACAAATGATAGATAGATGATATATAGATAGATGGATTGATAGATGATAGATAGATTGATTGATTGATTTGGCATACTTATAGAATGGCACTAAATATAAAAAGACATTACCCGTGGCACGGTGGCACAGTGGTTAGAGTGCAGAACTGCAAGCTACTTCTGCTGATCACTAGCTGCCAGCAGTTTGGCAGATTGAATCTCACCAGGCTCAAGGTTGACTCAGCCTTCCATACTTCCAAGATAGGTGAAATGAGGACCCAGATTGTTGGGGGCAATAAGCTGACTCTGTAAACCACTTAGAGAGGGCTGGAAAGCACTGTGAAGCAGTATATAAGTATAAGGGCTATTGATATTACTAAATGAGGAATAAATGAATTCCATTAACTCTCAGTTCAACTATCTATTTCTAAAAACTGACCATGGTGCTTTTATTTACCAGATGCAGTTGATTGCTTCCAATGTCCAGAAGACCAATATCCAAACAAGGCTCAAAATCTCTGCATTCTAAAAAGAGCATCTTTCTTGTCTTACAATGAGCCACTGGGAGTCAAAAACAACAATTGCTATCCTTGCTCTCATGGCCACCAAGCCAAGCTCCAAAATGAGGAAATGGGTGGGGAAAAGGCTGGCCAACACTATTGTCTTATCTTGCTCCCTAGCACAATTCACTATTTGTGTAATATGCTTGGCAGGTTCTCCCCCATTCCCAGATTCCGACATGCATTCCATGGCAGAAGAAATTGTCCTCACATGTAATGAAGGTTCAACCACTATGTTTTATATTGTTCTTAGTTTTCTGGGGTTCTTGACTTCTGTCAGCTTCACAGTAGCCTTCCTAGCTAGGAAGTTGCCTGACAGCTTTAATGAAGCTAAATTTATCACCTTCAGCATGTTGGTCTTTTGTAGTGTCTGGATATCATTTGTTCCAACCTATTTGAGTACCAAGGGGAAATACATGGTGGCTGTGGAGATCTTTTCCATTTTGGCTTCTGCAGCTGGATTACTGGGCTGCATCTTTTCCCCCAAATGCTATATCATTATTTTGAGGCCTGATTTGAATACAAAGAGGCAATTAGTAAAAAAATGATAATGAATATGGAGTTCAGTTTGCTCATTGATTCAGTTGAACACAACCTTCCCCCTATTGAAGCACAAAATGCAAAACTCATTAGATAATGGTATTTCTTGACTCTGGAATCAGAATATCATTAAAAATCTATACTTGCTGCATTAAATAAGAATACTTTATTAGGTTACAGAATAAAATATAAAAGTAAATAGGAAGACAGTGGGGAAAAGAGGGAAAAGAGAAATGATGAGGCCCTGGAGAAAAGAAAAGAAAAGCATTGATTTCTGACTCCCTCTGTTGTAGTAAAATAAACCATTAACATCAAACCACAACTTTTTGCTTTTCCATAATAATATAA
Source organism: Natrix natrix natrix (assembly GCA_029891615.1). NCBI lineage: Eukaryota > Metazoa > Chordata > Lepidosauria > Squamata > Natricidae > Natrix > Natrix natrix. The sequence continues at coordinate 83,392 of JAKRSK010006293.1, read as the reverse complement.
GTAGCCATTTCTATAAACACATATTAATCTAATCGGTAAAACCTAAAATCAAATTTCATTCTTTTTCTACCTCAAGCACAAAGGTCAGAAACAGTCTCCATGCGGCAACAAAAGTACTTATATTCTTTTCATTAATCAAAATGGTCAATTTATCCATTTCTTCCAACGCCATCAGCTTCTGTAGCCATTCATCCATGGTGGGAATTGAAATGTCCTTCCATTTTTGTGCATACAGTAGTCTTACTGCTGTCAAGATATATAAGACTGTTCTGACACACACACCCCCTCCGTCCAGTAACGGATGCCGACACAAGCTTCTCTGGAATGCCACAACACTTTATTAGCAGGACTATAAATCTTGGTGGCTGAAAGCCCAAACACGAAACTAACAGATAAGAACCTTGGCAGCAACACAGACTCCGACGGATACAGATAACAGCTTCACCAGCATGTTTCAAACAGGAATCCAAAACACTTCAGACCAGACGTACTGCAGATTGCTTTCAACGGTTGTGTCCTGCAAGAATTATCCTCCCAACATCTCTGTTTATATAAGCTCTTGGGAGGGGCCACGGCCCAACCACCTGAGCTTCATTATCTTTTATGAGCTTGTTTCCTGAGCAGCTGTTGCCTTCGTTTCTCTGCCATCCTCTGCCGGTCGTCAGAGACCAACTCCATCTGATCCTCCCCACTGCTCCGTGCCTCAGGTGCCTCCTGGTGGCCAACCAGCCTCTCTGGTCCCTGCTCTGCTTCTGAACCCTGTCCAGGGTCCTCCACCTCCTCCATAGCTGACTCCCAGGGTTCATCGCTATCTAAGTCGCTCGGCAGCTGCAAAGGATCCTGCTGTTAGGGTTCTAAATACCAAGCAGAAATAAATCATTGTCCAAGGCAAAACATCCTTAAAGGTGCAATTTATTCCGCAGGCATGTTAGCACGGCTATGGAAAATTCCAACTCTGAATTACATCCTGTAAGTTTACCCAGTTTAAAGTTCATGATCTCTCCCCACACCCACAAATCCATCACATGTTCCAATCATCATCTTCCACGCTGGCATGTACACCCATCTTCTTCCGGCCAGGTGTCGATGTGCGGAGACAAAAGATGACCTTGGCTTCGACAAAAGAATGTCAACAATCCATTCTACAATCCTACTCCTTTCTATTCCCCCCTCCCAACTACTACACTATTGAAACAGCATAGAAAATTATAAGAAAGTGTGGCAGGCCAAAGATCCTAAAAAGAATATAACTACAGGCCTGACAGGCGGCCTCTCCTCAAAAGAAAAACGTTTCCTGCAAAGAGAATAACATAAAAGTTAACATAACAAAATTAACCACCTCTTCTCCACCCAGGGGAACCCCTTGACTTCTCGGGAAACTTCCCATTGAATTGCCTTACTAACTTCTCCACTTTTAGGTTCCCACTGTTCACCCAATTAGCTTCAGACCAAGGGTAACCCTTCCAATGCACTAAGTACTGTAAGCAACCCCTATTCAGCCTGAAATCTACAATTTTTTCCACCTCAGATTGTGTTTCCCCTTCTATCACTACAGGAGGAGATTGAGCTTGGGTGGATGCTCTTCTGTTAGACCCAATTACTGGTTTCAACAAGCTACAATGAAATTCTGGGTCAATTTCCCCTAGACTTCTGGGTAGACTGAGTTGAACTGTAACTGGGTTAACTATCTTCACTATTGGGAATGGACCTAGAAATTTTGGACCCAATTCCTTGCTAAGCATTTCTAATCTTATGTATTTGGTAGATAAAAAAACATTGTCCCCCACACGGTAGGGGTTTTGGAGCGAGCGATGTTGATCATCTTGCTTCTGGTAGGCTTCTGCTGCAACTGCTAGAGCCTTCTTCGTATTCTCCCATCCTTTCTTTAGCATGTCCATCCATTCACTCAAAGACATGAAAGAAGGAGGTTCTCTAGGCAACTCAGGCATGGCAACAACTTCCATGCCACTGGTAATCTGGAAACCCGCTAATCCTCTGCTGCTGTGGACCGCATCGTTGTACGCCACTTCGGCGAAGGGTAGCAAGTCCGACCAGTTGTCGTGCTGATAGTCCACAAAACACCTGATGTATTGTTCCACCACCGCATTGGCTCCCTCTGCTGCGCCGTTCATGCTGGGATGAACCTCTGAGCTCAGTTCTTGTGTGGACCCAATAGATCTCAGGACCTCTCTCCAGAACTTGGCTGTGAACTGGACTCCGCGGTCTGAAATGATCCTCTTGGGTACTCCATGCAGGCGATAAATGTGTTTCACAAACATTTTCGCTAATTCGTTTGCGGATGGCAATCCTGAGCAAGCAATGAAGTGTGCCTGCTTAGAAAACAAATCAATAACAGTCCAAATTACTTTATGCCCACTGCTGTCTGGGAGTTCCATGATGAAGTCCATTGCGACCTCTTCCCATGGCCGTTTCGGGCTCTCTGCTGCAGGTGCTGTAGGTTCTGGGCTCTTGGATCCAATCATCCACGGCTGGCCTTGTTCCTCCTCCGAGGCCTCCCCCTTGGTAGGACTCTTCGTCACCTGAAGTTGGGGGTCCTCTTCCAGAGGTCGGTTGGGCATTTCCCCCTCCGAGGCCTCCCCCTTAGTTGGACTCTTTGTCACCTTCAGTTGGGGATCCTCCTCTGGAGATTGTTTGCCCTTTTCCTCTTCCGAGGCCTCCCCCTTGGTAGGACACTTTGTCACTTTAAGTTGGAGATCCTCTTCCAGAGGCTGTTGGCCCAGATGACTTTTCTGTGCGGGCATCTGGGGCCCTCTCTTAACCACCGTGGCAATTGGTACACACGTTTGTTCTTCGGCAATTCCCTCCTCCGAGGCCTCCCCCTTGGTAGGACTCTTCGTCACCATAAGTTGGGGATCCTCTTCCAGAGGTCGTTTAGGCTTTTCCCCCTCCGAGGCCTCCCCCTTAGTTGGACTCTTTGTCACCTTAAGTTGGGGATCCTCCTCCGGAGAATGTCTGCCCTTTTCCTCTTCCGAGGCCTCCCCCTTGGTAGGACACTTCCTCACCTTAAGTTGGGGATCCTCTTCCAGAGGTTGTTGGCCCAGATGACTCTTCTGTGGTGGCATCTGGGACCCTCTCTTTACCGCCGTGGTGGTTGGTGCGCACGTTTGTGGCATTGGGGCTGGAGCCAAGCACTCTGACGCTCTGTGGCCAAGTTGACAACAATGGTGGCATTTAATTGGGCCCCACGAGGAATGGAACCTAGTTACATCTCTAAACTTAGGAACCGTTTCATCACACTGCCTTGCTCTCCAACTTGCAGCTGCCCCCTTGGTAAACCCTTCTTCCATGGTGGAGATTGCTTCTCTGTAGGAAGGTGGAGTAAGAACCTTTTGGGGCATTGCAGATGCACCTTGTCCCGCTTCCCATCCTGCAGGCCTCTCTTTGGTAATCCCTTCTTCCATGTTGGTGATCGCTACTCTGTAGGAAGGTGGGGTAAGAACCACTTGGGGCCTTGCAGGCGCACATTTTCCCGCCATCCACAATGCAGGCCTCTGTTTGGTAATCCCTTCTTCCATGGAGATTTCTTCTCTGTAGGAAGGTCTGGTAAGAACCTTTTTGGGCCTTGCAGGGGAGACTGGAACCGGTGGGGAGGTCAATCCCTCGGTTGGCCACTGCCCAGCTTTCTGCCATGGTGCCATCTGCTGAGGGAGGGCAGGTGCCCACTGGCATCCCTCCCATCCATGACCTGGGGTTAAGACCCATCCCGGGGTTGCCTGCTTCACAGGTTGCAGCTCAACCAATGATGGCTGGCTAGGGGGTTTTACGTGCCAAGGACCCTCCTGCTGGCTTGGAGGAGTTATGGGCCAAGTAGGTGCCCTTTGCTGGCTTGGATGAGTTATGGGCCAAGTAGGTGCCCTCTGCTGGCTTGGAGCATTTCCCCATGCTGATGGCAAAGGAGTTGGTAAGTAGCATCTCTTCCATCCAAGTCCTGGGAGGAAAGCCCAATTTACTGCCCAATTTGCTTCATTTACTGGTTGCAGCCCCATTTGTGGTGGCTTGTAAGTGACAGATGCTGGAAAAATCCCTTCTTCCTGCCTCCTTTGAAATTCCCATTTTGGAAGGGAATCTTTCTCCCAGGTAGTTGCAGGGTGATAAGCCATTTCATTTATTGCCGTCTGGAAGGAGCCCAAACCTCTGTTCTAGGGTTTTTTTTTCCCAAGCCTTGTTTCCAAGCTGGGGGGAAGGAGGGGGAGCATGCACTCACATTTTGATGAAGAAGTACGTCTGCGACCTTCCTTCGTCTTGTCGTGTCTCCTCCTGCATTCCTCCTGATGCAATTAAACTGGAAGCAGCATTCCATTGCCTTTGAAGTTCCGCACTCAGCTTCTTATCACCAAAAGCTTCTCATTTATTCTTCGCTGATATTTACGCTGTCCCGGTCAGCATTGGGAATGCCGAGACCCCATCACCAGATCTTCCATCACCAGCCCTTCCCCCTTGAGAGGGGGAGGGTGCTAGTGAATTATTTTGAAGTAGAGAGTTGGAATAATGTTAGGGTTCTAAATACCATGCAGAAATAAATCATTGTCCAAGGCAAAACATCCTTAAAGGTGCAATTTATTCCGCAGGCATGTTAGCACGGCTATGGAAAATTCCAACTCTGAATTACATCCTGTAAGTTCACCCAGTTTAAAGTTCATGATCTCTCCCCACACCCACAAATCCATCACATGTTCCAATCATCATCTTCCACGCTGGCATGTACACCCATCTTCTTCCGGCCAGGTGTCGATGTGCGGAGACAAAAGATGACCTTGGCTTCTACAAAAGAATGTCAACAATCCATTCTACAATCCTACTCCTTTCTATTCCCCCCTCCCAACTGCTACACTATTGAAACAGCATAGAAAATTATAAGAAAGTGTGGCAGGCCAAAGATCCTAAAAAGAATATAACTACAGGCCTGACACCTGCTGGGTCACAACATAAGACCAACCGCACTCAATGTGTAGTCCTCAATGGAACTGCATCTACATGGAGGGAGCGGTGAAAGCCAAAGGAAGGGGGCTCCTGATGTCATGCCTTGGAGCAGTGGGGAGGAGTCATGGGACAGTGAGTCAGACTTCAGCAGTGAGTTATTAGATGCTCGTTACCGACGCGCTAACAGGCGTAAGGAGCAAGTGCGCAGTTACAGGAGGTAATTGCGCTCAGCTGCTGATAATTAGACTCCTCTCCAGACTATGAATGGACTGATTGTGCACACGCCCTTTGCAGAAGTCAACGCAGGACTATTGTGGAAGTACAGTCTGTACTGTTGTGTTTAACAACTCGCAGCACACCTCCACACGGATGACACCTTTCATGGCGAACGTCGGGTACCACCCTCGCTTTTTCCCTCTCACCCCAGTTGACTCTCCGGTCCCCGCAGCGCAGGACTTCCTCTCTGAGCTCCAGGCGGTCCACCAAGTGTTGCGCCGCTATCTGAATCAGGCAAAGGAGGACTACAAACGATTAGCAGATAAGTCCCGACGTGCAGTGCCGGAATTGGCTGTGGGAGATCCCGTGTGGCTGTCCATCTTCCGTCCCACCGGCCAACGAAGGAGTTGGACCACCGGAATCTTGGGCCGTTCCCCTTGGAGACCGTTATCAACCTGGTGGCCTATTGCCTGACGCTCCCACGCTCGATGCGAGTGCACCCGGTGTTCCATCGCTCGCTCCTGATCCCTGAATGGTCGGCTTGTCCTCTCCAACGTCCCTATTCTCCCCGGCCATCTTCGCGGGAGGTGGACACACGGCACCGCACAAAGTGACCCGGATCCGTGACTCGAGATGGCTCAAGGGACGATTCCAGTATTTGGTCGACTGGACGGACGAGGGGTCAGACGGGGGGACCTGGACCGATGTGACAGCTGTGTATGCCCCTGGTCTGGTGCGAGCCTATCATGTGCAATTTCCCTCGCGGCCGTATCCGAAGCATCAGACCCGGGGGAAGGGCCCTGCGGTGAGGGATAGTGTTGTGGCCTAGCATGAGCCGGTGGAGCGGCCACCAGACTCCGACAGCGAGGGTCCCTATGAGTCTGCTCTGGAGGATGTGGAGGACCCTGGGCAGGGTTCTGACTCGGAGCAGGGATCGGAGAGTCTGGTCGGCCACCAGGAGGCGCCTGAGGCATGGAGCAGCGGTGAAAGCCAAAGGAAGGGGGCTCCTGATGTCATGCCTTGGAGCAGTGGGGAGGAGTCACGGGAAAGTGATTCAGACATCAGCAGTGAGTTATTAGATGCTCGTTACCGACGCGCTAACAGGCGTAAGGAGCAAGTGCTCAGTTACAGGAGGTAATTGCTCTCAGCTGCTGATAATTAGACTCCTCTCCAGACTATAAAAGGACTGATTGTGCACACGCCCTTTGCAGAAGTCAACGCAGGACTATTGTGGGAGTACAGTCTTGTGAGCGTGGCAGGCTGGATAGCTGCTATTGTGTTTCAGTGCTGGAGGGTTCTGAAGGTCGAGTTTGTGTTGGATTGCTGCCAAGGATCTGTCTGTCTGTGCAATAAACCTCGTGCAGTATCTTTGGCCTGGAGTGTGTCTGTGATTGCGGGGGAAGAGGGGGGTCAGAACTGGTTTCCTGCCTAGGCAGGGGGTTGGATTAGAAGACCTCCAAGGTCCCTTCCAACTCTGCTATTGTATTATAAGATCAAAAATCTAAATTTTTTCTCCAAGTCTTTTTCCATGAAACACAAAAAGAAAATTTTCTGGTTTCATCTTTATCTTTGTTTTAAGAATTTTGTGTATTAAAATATGAATTTTACTCCAAAATATCTTTGCTTTATCACCAGTCCACCATAAATAGTAAAAAGTCCATTTTTTTTTACTTTTACACTTCCAACATTCATCTGAAATACCTTTATTAGTACCTAGATAACTTATCTAGTGTTAAATACCAGCAATAAATCATATGGAAATTTTCTTTTAAGTCATAGTTTAATGTAAATTTTAAACCTTTCATCCACATATTTTCCCATTGTTCAAGCATCACATTATCTCCAAAATTCCTTGCCCACTGAATCATACAATGTTTTACATGTTTACTTTCCAAGTTCAATTTCAATAATATTTTATAAATCTCAGCAATAATATGTTCATGACTACCATACAGTAAGATTTCCAATTCATTTTAATGAAATTAAACCCATAACTCTTTTTATCTAATTTAAATAATTCCTTTTCCCCATTTTTTATTTTTTTAATAAGTATCTCAAATCAATGTGTGAACATTGTGACTTAATTGCTATGCTTTAAAAAAAGAGAGGGAAAAGGAAATCAAAACAACCAATTTTTAAAAACCATCCAACCATCATCTCTTGCCCGCTTCAATACTTTAATTGCTATGTTGTTTTTTTTACTTGCTTCACAAATTCCTCTCTTAAATCTTTATCTCTATCTACATCTGTTTCTTGGATGTTCAATCTATGATTTAAATCTTTCTTTCAGTTGTTGAATGTAAACCAATGGCAGACATGACCTTCGGATTCAAGTTCTTCTCTCAACTTTAGTGTAGGGTCACTAGAGTTGAAAGATAATATTTTACCATACGTCCAACAGTCCCACTTCACCACCATTTCTTTTCTTAAAAAAAACCTTCCTGGGGGGACAACCAGAGAGGCAACTTCATAGAAAATCTTGTTTTATATTTATTCCAAACTCTTACTATGGTACCTCTCGCAAAGTGATTATGAAAAATCATCATTAACTTTAGCTTTATCGTACCATAAATAACCATGCCATCCAAACCTTAATTCATATCCCTCTAATTCAGGTAACGTCTTGTTCTGGAGGTTCACCCACTCTTTTAGATAGGCTAGTCAGCATGCATCAAAATACATTTTCAAGTCTGGTAAACCAAAACCCCCTCTTTCCTTAGCACCTTGCAGTAACTTATATCTAATTCTTGTTTTTTCCTCCTTGACATATAAACTTAGAACTATCCCTCTGCCATTGTTTAAATGGAGCTGAGGTGGTGCAGTGGTTAGAGTGCAGTACTGCAGGCTACTTCAGCTGACTGCTAGCTGCTGTTCAACAGTTCAAATCTCACTGGCTCAAGGTTGACTCAGCCTTCCACCCTTCCAAGGTGGGTAAAATGAGGACCCAGATTGTTGGGAGCAATATGCTGACTCTGTAAACCGCTTAGAGAGAGCTGTAAAAGCACAGGGAAGCAGTATATAAGTCTAAGTGCTATTGCTATTATCAGTTGCAAATATTGGTAATGTCTGGAATAAAAAAAGCATCTTTGATAAGATATTCATCTTAATTACCAAAATTCTACCCAATAGTGATAAGTGCAGGTCATCCCATCTTTGTAGGTCTTATTTAATATCCCTCCAAAGAGGGACATAATTATTTTGAAACAATTTTATATTTGTATTTGTCAACAGAACCCTTAAATATTTCACCTTTTTTCTGACCCTAAAACCTGATTTTATAGTCAATATATCACTGTTCTGAGATGATATATTCTTGATCAACATTGTTGTTTTCCTTTTTTTTGAAAACCCACTAAATCTGCAAATTCATTTAATTTCCTCATCACATATTATTTTGGGGGTCTTGCCAGACTATAATCAGATCATCAGCAAATGCTTCCAATTTATAAACCTCTTTCTTGATACTTATACCCCTTATTTTATCATCCTGCCTAATACTTCTATTCAAAGCTTCCAATACCAAGATGAACAGCAGAGGGGACAAGGGATATCCTTGTCTTGTACCCTTTTGAATTTCACATGAATTAGTTAAGTTAATTAGTTAATTAATGACAATTTTTGCTTTCTGTGATGTATAAATCATTTTAATTCCTTAAATAAAGTTCTCTCCAAAGTATATTTCTTCCAGCACTTTAAACATAAAAGCCCAATTTAAGTTGTCAAAGACCTTCTTTGCATCTACAAATATTAAGGCTGCCTGTTTGTCATTGTGATATGAAAAATGACTGATTCTTCCCAAGTGAACTTGCATGGTTGCCCTGCCCCAGACAGGGACTCACCCTATTACTTCTTCAAGAAGCAGTCTGAGAGTGCCCAGCTACAGCAAAAGTGTTGGTTTCCAAAGCCTCCCCTTTCCCAGGGAGAATTTTTTTCCAGCTTGGAAAATGTTCTAAGCATATACTTGTGGAGGGTCTGTAGCCAGTGATCTAAACCTCTGCTACATACAAGGGGGGGAGGTCCTAAATAAGAATATTTCTAAGCCAGGAAAAAATGGAGAACATTCCAAAAACAAAAGTAGAAAGACTAAAAATATTTAGAAAGGATTGGTATTGTCAGAAGATGTATTACAAAGTCTCGAATGCATGTTTGCATAAAACTCTGCATTTGTCATGAGTAGACATACAGATTTGTAGGATTAGATCATATTTTAACAATAGGGAGATTTGTCATCTTTGATTCATTTAGAAACTCTTTGAAGCACCTTATTTGATCTTGGGCACCTGTTCTGACCCCCTCCTCTTGTATAACAAGTCACTCCGAAACAACGTCTCTGCAATATGCTTTTATTACATACAGTTTCAACCTTGGCAGCAATCCAGCCTGCCAAGGTCAAGATAGCACTCTGGGCAGCAATCCAGCTACAGCGACACCCCTTGGCAGCAATCCAGCTACCAAGCTCCAGATAACCACCTTAGCAGCACTCCTTCCTGCCAAGATCCAGGGAACAGAGTGGCAGCAATCCAGGTAAACCCTTAGGCAGCAATCCAGCCTGCCAAAGTACGACACAGATCTGAGCTTCTCCAACTCCAATGATCAGTTGATTCCTGCAAAGGGTGTGTCCACAAGCAGTCCCTTTATAGTCTGGAGAGGAGTCTAATTATCAGCAGCTGAGAGCCATTACCTCCTGTAATTGCTCAATTGCTCCTTACGTCGGTAACGAGCATCTAATAGCTCACTGCTGATGTCTGACTCACTGTCCTGTGACTCCTCCCCACTGCTCCAAGGCATGACATCAGGCGCCCCCTTCCTTTGGCTTTCACCACTGCTCCATGCCTCAGGCGCCCCCTGGTGGCCAACCAGCCTCTCTGCGCCCTGCTCAGAGTCGGAACCCTGTCCAGGGTCCTCCACATCCTCCTGAACTGACTCAGAGGGACCCTCGCTGTCGGAGTCTGGTGGCAACTCCAACGGCTCCTGCTGGGCCACAACAGGCACCTAAACTTATATGCAATTGCAAATAGCTCAGAACTATCTAAAAAACTAGAGTAAGCTGAGATTGCAAATGAGAAGAAAATTGACTTCTTTAATATATTGAAAATAAAAGAAACAGGAGATAATTAAAGTAAAGATGAGTGATTATCACTGGACATCTGAGGAAGTTATATATTTATTTATTATTCCAGTTTATATAGCCACCCATGATTACCAAACTTCATAGGGCAATATAGTAGAATCACTATTGTTAGATTCGGGCAACGAGAGAACAGACTCCGGACGATTGTGACAACAGCTCTTTATTAGTGATAGTAGTGATCCAGCTTAGCTTGCGGTCTAAGGTATCCCCTTTTATAGGGATCGGGTACACCTCCCGTCCAATCAGAACAACCCCTTGTTCCCGCCCTAGCGGCGGACCTGAGTGGAGACTTACAACGATATATGCTAATATCTAACACCCCTCCCCTCTTAGACGGAGTGTTCCGGTTTGTGACAAAGTCCTTTAAATGTGCCGGTTTCTGCCTTACTCGGGTGGATCGTCGGAGTTCGGGTTGAGTTGGAGTGGGTGTGAGATCGGCTTGTTCCGCTTGTTCCGTTTCGTAGTCGGGGGATGGAAGGCTCCCCTCGCTTGGATGCTGTTCCGTTCTATCGTTGATCTCTGGTTCCGCTTCAGGCTCCGTGGTGCTGTATTCCTCTGTGTTCGGATTCTTGGGTTGCTGATTTTCTGACGGAATGTAGTCTTCGTTAGCAGATCGCAGGTTGGAATGTGTTAGGCGACCCCGGAGTTGGTCTATGTGTCTTTTCCAATTTCTACCGTCCTCTAGTTCCAACAAGTATGATCGTGGACCCGTAATACCAATTACCTTTGCCGGAATCCACAGCGTTCCCCCTGCATAGTTGTGGGCGTATACTGAATCCCCTATACTAAAATTCCGAATTTTGCTTGTGGAGTCTGGGGGTGATGTGGCAGAGTAGTTTGGGTGAAGTCGGTCCAGGTGAGACCATAAACGGCGGCCCATGAGGAGTTCAGCGGGGCTCCTACCCGTCGTGGCGCTAGGGGTGATATGCTGGATTAGTAGGTAATGATCAATTCGTGTTTGCCAATCACCTGGGCCCATCCTAGCGAGGGCCTCTTTTGCAGATCGCACCATTCTCTCCGCCTGTCCGTTCGAAGCCGGATGGAATGGCGCGACTAGGGCATGCCGAATTCCCTGACCTGCTAAGTACGTTTCGAATTGCATGGCCGTGAACTGGGGCCCGTTGTCGGAAACCAGGAGGTCGGGCAGGCCATGAGTGGCGAAAAGCCGCCGTAGTACCTTAATGACTGCCTCTGCCGTGATTGAAGTCATTAGGACTACTTCCAACCATTTGGAGTATGCATCCACAACTATTAGAAACGTTTGCCCTTGGACTGGCCCTGCGAAATCAATGTGTATTCGCGACCAGGGTGCTTTCGGTTTGTCCCATTCCGTGGCGGGCGCTTCAGGGGGTGCTGGTCTGGATTCTTGGCACGGATCGCAAGTGGCTACCCATTCCTCTATCTCTTTGTCCATGTTTGGCCACCAAACGTAACTCCTAGCTAACGCTTTCATCCGTACGATCCCCGGATGCCCAACATGTAACGCTTCTAAGACATTTCTCCGCAACGCGTATGGAACAACAACTCGATCCCCCCACAATAAACAACCTTGTAAAACCGACAGTTCATCACGTTTTGACCAAAATAATTTGAATTCGGGTCCCACATTTCCCTTGGGCCATCCCCTCCATACCCAAGTCTGTACCTGTCTGATTACATTGTCCTTAGCAGAAAACCTAGCAATGTCCACAGAAGAAACTGGTCCTGAGTCCAAACAGTCAATCAATAAAACCGGTATCTCGGGAGTGGGGTCTGTTAATAGTTCGGGAAGTGGGCAACGGCTGAGTGCGTCAGCGTGCCCTAGTGTGGAACCCGGTCGGTGTATCAGTTTGTAGGAATACGCAGCCAGGAAAACAGTCCACCTGGTCATGCGCGGGGAGAGTGAGACCGGTGTGGGGCGGTTTCCCGCCAAAAGACCCAGCAGTGGTTTGTGGTCTGTGATGAGTTCGAAATCGCGGCCGTAGAGATACTCGTGGAAACGTTTGACTCCTGCCACAGCGGCTAACGCTTCCCTGTCCATCTGGCTGTAGTTTCTTTCAGCCGATGATAAAGTCCTTGAGTAGAATGCGATGGGTGCTTCGTTTCCGTTTGGCATTCTGTGGCTGAGGACTGCGCCGACGCCGAAAGGTGATGCATCGCAGGTTAAAATCAGTGGTAGAGTCTGGCTGTATTGGATGAGTAACGAGTCGGTCGTGAGCAGGCGCTTGACTGCGGCGAAGGCTGCTGCCTCGGGGCGTCCCCATGTCCATTTCGCGTTCTTGGCGAGGAGTCGATGTAGCGGCTCAGCGACGGTAGCTTTCTGTCTTAGAAAAACGCTGTAGAAGTTAAGAAGTCCGAGGAATGCCTGCAACTCGGTCTGATTTCGTGGTGTGGGGGCGTCCTGGATCGCCTTAATTTTCTTCGATGTTGGGTGTATACCCAGTCCATCGATTCTATACCCCAGGAATTCTACGCTAGGCACGTTAATTTGGCATTTTTCCTTTTTTAGGCGGAGGCCCTTTTCCCTGATTCTGGCCAAAACAGTTCTAACACGTTTTAATAGTTGCTCCTCGTTTGCAGCCGACACCAAGATGTCGTCGAAATAGGGGACGACTCCTGGTATTCCCTGCAAAAGCCGTTCCATGACGCTTTGGAACAGACCTGGAGCGATGCTTACGCCGAATTGTAACCGGTTGCATTTGAAAGCACCCCTGTGCGTCACTATAGTTTGGGCCTCTGCCGTGGCGCTATCCACAGGCAACTGCTGATACGCTTGTGCCATGTCTAATTTTGCAAATATTTTTCCTGGCCCCAACGAGTGCAATAGGTGTTGGACTACGGGCACAGGATACGCGCTCTGTTGTAGGGCGACATTAATTGTGCATTTATAGTCCGCGCAGATACGGACTGACCCATCTGGTTTAACTGGGGTCACTATGGGGGTTTCCCAGCGCGCGTGATCCACCGGTTCAAGGATCCCTTGTTCTACGAGTTTATCAATCTCTTTATCAATCTTGGGACGGAGCGCAAAAGGCACTCTTCTAGGTTTGAGTCGGATTGGCGCCACGTTTGGGTCTAGATTGAATGATATTGGTTTACCCACATACTTACCAAGACCAGGGCTGAACACATCCTCGAACTCCTTAAAAATCTGTTCAGCGCTGCTGTTCTCCACGGCGTTGATTCCAGTGACTTCTAACCCCAGGGCTTCGAACCAATCCAGTCCCAGGAGGCTCTGTAATGGCGCGCTGGCGACGGTCACGGGCAGCTGGGCTATGATGTCCTTGAACTGCACCCGAAACGTGCCTTGACCCACGATGGGGACCCTGTTCCCCTGGTAGTCTCGTAGTAGGATGTCTGGTGTTCGCAGTTGGCGCTTCTTAAGGCTAGGAATTGCCTTTTTCATGGCGGACCATGAGATGATCGTCAGGGACGATCCCGTGTCGACTTCAAGCTCACAAGGGGAGTCCTCCAGGAGGACAGTGATTTTCAGCTTTTTAGGCCACTTGGTGCGGACCTGACCTATCGTTGTGAGATAGGTTCGCATTGGTTCTCTCTGGGTCAACTCTCTCTCGGCATCGGTATCCTGGGGATACTCTCTCTCGGCTCTCTGGTAATACCCTCTTTCAGCTCTTTGTGTGTATTCTCTCTTGGCTAACTCCCTCGGTTCTCTCTCTGGGCGCCCTTTGTTTTTCCGCCAAGCCCCTGGGTTGGGCTTCTGACGGCGGTACATCGGAGGCTGCCATTGTGAGGCAGGGACTTCGCTCCGGCACACTCGTGCGATGTGCCCAAGTTTGTCGCAATGCGAGCAAACAACGTTTCTGAAACGACAGGTAGACCGGGGGTGGTTCCCTCCGCAGCTTGCACATGGTGGCAAACGGAATTCGGTTTTCCCCACCGGTCTTGCGTGACTGCTCCGCATTCAATGGCTGTCTTCGAACTCGCTGTCCTTGACCTCTTGATCGGCTGCCTCATAATGTACTCTGGCGTGTCTGGCTCCGGTCTGGATCGCGCTGTATCCGCGTTGTATTGTCTCAGAAGATCTGTCCGCTGATTCAGAAGCTCTCGCCTCATCGAGCGCGATTTGCAGGCTTAGGTTGGGTTTGGCGAACAACCGTTTCTGCAAGGAAATGTCTCTTAACCCGCATATGAGGCGCGCCAGGATTTGCTCGTCCAGATCCCTGAACTCGCAATGCGTTGCTGCTTTCCGAAGTGCTGCAACATATTGGTTGATTGATTCTCCCGCCTTCTGGTTCCTCGTGTTGAATTCCTGGCGGCGAACGTGGCGGGAAGGTTTTGGCGCGTAATGTGTTTGCAATGTCTGTTGTAGCGCCGTCCATGATACCGCCTGTATGGGGGTTGGCTCGGAAAGATCTCTGGCCGTTTCGAAAACCTCTCGACCACAGTAGCTCAGGAACATATTCTTTTTCCGAGAGTCCGGTACTCCTGTATAATCGTTTGCCTCGAGAAAACACTCAAACCTCAGCATGTAGGATTCCCAATGCTCGGCGATTGGGTCGTATGGAGCTGGAGGGGCGTGCATCGCCATCTTGTCTGCATTCAAATTTGCCACGCTGAGATGGCTGCCGGAACGTCCGCCAAATTCCGGGGCTGGATTGAATCCTTGGATTCTGGAGGTAGCTTCTTCGTCCTATCTGTCTCTCGATCCCACCTTCGTCGCCAATGTTAGATTCGGGCAACGAGAGAACAGACTCCGGACGATTGTGACAACAGCTCTTTATTAGTGATAGTAGTGATCCAGCTTAGCTTGCGGTCTAAGGTATCCCCTTTTATAGGGATCGGGTACACCTCCCGTCCAATCAGAACAACCCCTTGTTCCCGCCCTAGCGGCGGACCTGAGTGGAGACTTACAACGATATATGCTAATATCTAACAACTATGTGCCAGAAATCATTCTGTTCTCTTAGCACTTATAGGGGAATTGGCCTTGTTAGTAGAATTTTTTGTGGAAAGCAAGATTACAACAAATCCCTGCCTGTGACTGAATTCAGTAAAGAGGTGAATTCCCAGGAGGCAGGGGGTATTGTCCAGAGTAATAAGAGGGAACTCAATCCAGATATTATGTTTGAGAGAAAGAGGGTAGTTTCTCAGAATATATGCTTGATGGAGATAGTACAGTCCTCAAACAGGAAATATTTTATCTATAGCTGTGAAAACAACAAAGAATTCTGCTTGAAAGAATCACCAGGTGCCATTTTGGAGTTTTGGCCTGACACTGCTAATCACAGTGAATTGTATTGAAGAAATAAACTATTGGTAGAATCTAGAATTAGAATAACAAGAGTTGGAAGGGACCTTGGAGGTCTTTTAGTCCATCCCCCTGCTTAGGCAGGAAACCCTACACCATTTCAGACAAATCGTTATGCAATCTCTTCTTAAAAACTTCCAGTGTTGGAGCATTTACAACTTCTGGAGGCAAGTTGTTCCACTGATTAATTGTTCTAACTGTCAGGAAATTTCTCCTTAGTTCTAAGTTCCTCCTTGATTAATTTCCATCCATTGCTTCTTGTCCTACCTTCAGATGCTTTGCAGAATAGCTTGATTCCCTCTTCTTTGTGGCAGCCCCTGAGATATTGAAATGCTGCTACCATGTCACCCCTAGTTCTTCTTTTCATTAAATTAGACATACCCAGTTCCTGCAATCATTCATTGTACGTTTTAGCATTCAGTCCCCTAATCATCTTGGTTGCTCTTCTCTGCACTCTTTCTAGAGTCTCAACATCTTTTTTACATCATGGCAGTGGTGGGTTCCTACTGGTATGCACTGGTACGCCTGGACCAGTTGCAGAAATTGGGCGTACGTTTGCATACCCGTAGAGTCAGAGGCCCCATACTTGCACGTTCCTTTCCCTGGCCTGCCCCCGCTCGCTCCCCCCCGCTCGCCTAGTCTCCAGAGGTTGATTCCTACCAGTTCGGTAAGCATTTGTTTGTTTGTTTGTTTTGTTTTTGTTTTTATTGGATTTATATGCCGCCCTTCTCCCAAAGGACTCAGGGCGGCGTACAACATTAAAAAACACACATCCCAAAATTTGCACAAGCCTACCTCCCTTCCTCCCCGCTGGACAGCAGTCTCTCAAAGTCCAGCAATCTTTGCAGCAATGTAGACGGAGGGGGTGGGTGGGAGGGGGTGCAATAACCCACCATTTGGATCTTGCTGGGACATCCACCCACACTCTGGTCTGGAGCACCGGTCCTGCTCACTTTCTTCCTTTTGCTGCTGCGCTGGGGCCAAGAGGGGCAGCGGCAGTGCTCCATGAGGGCAGGTGGATGTCCCGGGGCTGCAGCGCACCAGTCTCGGCTCCAGCACAGCATCTCCCCTTTTGCCTCAGTGCTGATCAGCTGTTGAGGGCCCAGTTTGCAGGTCCAGAGGAGAAGGCATGTCCCCGTTTCTGCCTGCCAGGTGATGGCAAGCATTTAATACTACTTGTAATATTTTAATATAAAATCCAAACCATAACAATATGATTATTCAAAGCCAAAGTATTAAGACTTTTGCTGAATAGCACATAATACACCAATAGGAAATGAGAGGGGAGGGGAGGAAGGAAGGAAGGAGGGAGCTGGGAATGAGATGGAGGTGTGTGTGTGTGTGTGTGTGTGTAGGGTGGGGGTATTAGAGACAGAGGAGAGTGTGTGCATGCACACACGCCTATTTGGGAGGTGGTGGGGAGATTTTAAGAACTTTGGAGTCAATCCAGTATAAGAGAAAGGGAGAGATGGAGGAGAGTGTGTGCATGCAGGAAGGAAGGAAAGGAAGGAAGGAGGGAGGGAGGAAAGGAAGGGAGGGAGGAAGGGAGGGAGAGCGGAAGGAAGGAAGGTAGGAAGGAAGGAAGGAAGGAAGAAAGGAAGGAAGGAAGGAAGGAAGGAAGGAAGGAAGGAAGGAAGGAAGGAAGGAAGGAAGGAAGGAAGGAAGATAGATAGATAGATCTGGGTCAATATGAAAAAAATGTATGGGTAGTCTTATCTAGAAATATGGTCATCCTCATTCCATCTATCCTGGAAAGGATTTTAGGTAGAAAGTATTTTGCCATGTCCAATTTTGCTTTAGAAGAAATGAAGGAGAGATTGGAGCATCTTTGAGAAAAAGTGCAGAGATCTGTCATTGCGTGCATCATTGCCTGCATTCAGTGATGCAAAGGATACCATCTGACTAGGTGGCTCAGTGGCTAAGACACTGAGCTTGTCAATCAGAAAGGTTGGCAGTTTGAATCCCTAGCACAGGTCTCCTGTGTGAGCAGGGGGTTGGATTAGATGACCTCCAAGGTCCCTTCCAACTCTGTTACTTTTTACTGTTTACCATTGTTGGAAGAAATGTCCTTCTGGGTTCGGCTCCAAGTGGGGAAAAAGACACTGGAGACATGGAGGCTGCTTGGAAAGATGGTTTAATGGTGGACAGGACCGCATGGCTTGAGTCCTGAACAGAAAAGGTGATCACATGCTTCAATGTTGGTGGAGAAGAAGAGAAGGGAAGAGAAGAGCTGAAGAAGGGCTTGCAGGGATTTTTATAATCTGTTCTGCCCCACCTATCTGTTTCCTGTTCCTGTGTAAGAAATGTATTCTGATTGGTTGTCAGACTCCCATGGGCCCGTGCAAGGGCAACCCTCTAGGCTGTTTTGAATTCAGGTTTGATTGAGTTCAGCTGCCATGTGGTCAGTTGAATAAAGGCTTATATTATCCTGCCTTATCCCATCACTCTGGAGTTAAAGAGGAAAACTCTTTATTATGTAAAGTGGACTAGCTTGGTCTTCTTAATGGCCCATTGACAAAGTGGGGATGGGCTGGAAGCTGTAGGAATTTACTTTGTGTTTAAAATGTGTTTCTCCCTTTTTTCACATCCAGGAAAATATAATATTCTGCCTTTTTAATATTTCCTAGATATTTCATTTTCCTGGGAGAGGGCTAGGTGATAACTTCCTACAATCCCTCCTTTTTTTTTCAAAAAAATGTGAGTGGAACGCACATGTTTTTGACAAAAGCTAAAATTGGTCAGATCAGGGAAACTTAATTTTTCTGATGGAAAAGCATTGAAAGAGACAGCAGAAGGATCCCTTCAGTGGCTCCCAGAGAGCTTTCAACCATGAAGGTCTTAGCAACCAGGGCACAATTTCTGGAAAGAAATTTACAATATCCAATTTACCATGCCAATTATTTTCAGATGTTTGATATCACTTTCTGTGAGCTTCCAGGTTACAAGCAAGCAGAAGTCCCAAAAAAACCTTCACAGCCATGGTTCTGCCTTTTAAAGAACTACAGGCTGCCCATTTCCAAGGGATTTCTTTAACCTGCCCTAGCTTCTATTTTAGTGAGGCCAAATTGAGTTTAGCTAGTGTGCAATATTTAGGTTTTTTTTTTAATTACACACAATGAGCCCAGGGACTCCTATCAGAGACCACCAGTGCAACATGTCCTGCTTTACTGGGCAACTGGGCAGCATCACTTATTTTTGAGTCACAGGGTTTGAGTTTTGAAGATCCTTTCTGCTACTCTTCAAGTGGGGGAATTGCCTGAGGGGAACTGACCCTCCCCCATGGGATTAAAAGGGAGATATCTGCTTTTGTGCAAGGGCAAAATCAACCTAGGAAAAGCTTTGTGGAGTTGGGTCAAGGAGATAGTTTCAATCTAGTTCTGAATGGAGCCTCTCTCTCTCCCTCTCTCTTTGTGTGTGTGTGTGTGTGTGTGTGTGTGTGTGTAGCTACTTCTATAATACATAAAATACAGACATTTTGGACAAAATTTCCCTCCCACCAGCCAGAAATCTAAGGTGTTCAGAACTTGCTGTGCTAGCCATTCTCAAATACAATTCTTACATGAATACATTACTGATTACAATATAAACGAGATAAGAAAGGAAAGCTTACAATGAGGCAAAGAAAGAAATCTTTACAATCAATTTTTCACCCTCCCCCATAGTCTTTACAGCTGTCTTCTGGGGATGGAAGAGAGTCTTTTGGTCTTTACCTCTTCATCTCCTTCAGGGTTCTTTCATGTCTGCTAGGGTGGCATGCTTGATTTGGTGGTAAGGCTGGTGAGTTAGGCTTCACTCTGGTTGCTGGACATTCTGTGGAGGATTAGATCCAAATCCAAGTCCTGGCTCAAATGGATGGAGGGTCTCCTCTAGAGGCATCTGGATCCATGTGCTCTGCTCATTGTGCAGGGCTGAAAGACATGAGAACAAGGTCCCCTCCCCCCACAGAAAAGGCATTGTTGGAGGATTAGAGGTAAGGAGGGGGCGTGGGGGGGGTAGATAGCTTGCAGACAGAGTTTGAAAAATAAAACCATCAGTTACTAAACAGATAAACATTATGGGGATATCACAGATGAGAAATGGGGTATGGATTCACATGCTCCAGGAAAGAAATGAACAGGTAAAATCATTTAGACACACAATAAATGCAAGGATGAAACTTTTCTTGCAGACATTTCCTGGGTTGTTACTTTAAGGTATAGGCAAGGAAGGAAAGAAAAAAAAATCTCTTTACTCTGTTTCTGCTGGCCAAACAGATGCAAGGTAAAGACCCTCCCCAGCTTCAGTTAGTTTTCTAGGCCCAACAACTGAGCAAAGGCAATTTCTGCCAGTTTACTCCTTTCTTTCTTTGAACACTTTAAAATTCTTGTCTTTTGGATTGGAGACATCTTAGTTACAATTACCTTGAGGGTGCACAAAGACTTAGAATACACACAGAGAGACAAAGAGGGGATAACAAAACTCATGAATTTCACAAACAAAATCATTCCCACCATGAATCTCAGTTAAATTGGGGAAGGCACAAATCTTAACAAACAAACCACGTGGTTACATAGAAGACAGAGAAAGAGACAGACAAGAGAAAAAAAAGAGATCCCACCATTTCTCCCCCCCTTTTTTTAAGTACCTTTTATGTAGCCAAATTAGTTTTTCCTGTATCATCTTTCAGCAAAGCCCATTTTTCTACAATCTGTTCTTTTTTTCTTCATTCCGGCCAGGACGGGCATTTGCTTTTCGTCCCAGGCCCCCAACAACTCCCCTAGGGGGGTTTCCGTGGCTATCCTCGAGCTACCGCTTCCCATGATCCCGTTTAGATGTGGGTTCACTTCGTCCTAGCCGGGTTTGCCACTTCGTATTTCCCCGCTTTACTTTCGCGTCCTTAGAGGACCTTTCGCGCCCTTTTGAAGGGACTTTCTCTGTTTGCCCTTCGGAGGGTCTATGGGTGCCCTTCGGAGGGACTTTTTCTGGGGGTGCCCTTCGGAGGGACTTTTGTCGCGTTCCTCACCGCGGGAACCTTCTCTCGATTCGCGCCCTTTCACGCAGGGACTTTTCTTACAGTTTCAAGTCTTGGGGAAAGAGACCCGGAGGACCAGCCGCACAGTGACCCAGGAGGGGTGCTGTCGGAGCGGGTATGCGTACCTCCCTTTTTTCTCTCTAACTTCCTTATGGGCTTTAGCTTTTTTTTTCTCACAGGACAAAAACAGCAGCAACAACAAAAAATAAAAAAATCCATTCACTTTTCCATCCATTTTCACACACACTAGTCACACACAGGCAGGCATACACACATTTCCCATGCTTTAAAATTAAATTTTAGAGAATTAAAATTTAGAGGTACTCACCTTCTTTCCAGGCAGCCTTTGAGCTCAAACTCAAAACCCCTTTAAAGCCTAAATCCAAATGGCTAAGGCTAAGATAAAGTCCACCCACAGACTCAATGGGGTCTGTGCCGGCATGGGAGGCTTACCTGGGCCATATCCATTTGTTAGGCTAGCTTGGAGTCCCATCTGGGGGTGCCAATTGTTGGAAGAAATGTCCTTCTGGGTTCGGCTCCAAGTGGGGAAAAAGACACTGGAGACATGGAGGCTGCTTGGAAAGATGGTTTTAATGGTGGACAGGACCGCATGGCTTGAGTCCTGAACAGAAAAGGTGATCACATGCTTCAATGTTGGTGGAGAAGAAGAGAAGGGAAGAGAAGAGCTGAAGAAGGGCTTGCAGGGATTTTTATAATCTGTTCTGCCCCACCTATCTGTTTCCTGTTCCTGTGTAAGAAATGTATTCTGATTGGTTGCCAGACTCCCATGGGCCCGTGCAAGGGCAACCCTCTAGGCTGTTTTGAATTCAGGTTTGATTGAGTTCAGCTGCCATGTGGTCAGTTGAATAAAGGCTTATATTATCCTGCCTTATCCCATCACTCTGGAGTTAAAGAGGAGAACTCTTTATTATGTAAAGTGGACTAGCTTGGTCTTCTTAATGGCCCATTGACAAAGTGGGGATGGGCTGGAAGCTGTAGGAATTTACTTTGTGTTTAAAATGTGTTTCTCCCTTTTTTCACATCCAGGAAAATATAATATTCTGCCTTTTCAATATTTCCTAGATATTTCATTTTCCTGGGAGAGGGCTAGGTGATAACTTCCTACACCATCTAATTGACAAATGACATCATTCAGATCTTTAATTAACAAAAGGCTTTGAAAGGAAATGTGATAACATTTTTGGTTTGAAGCCGGGGCAGTAGACACAAGCAGCATATTGGAAGTGGAAGAGTAAAGTAGTGACAGATCTAAAGAAGGAATCTGGGAGTGGGATTGAAAAAGACTTTGGAGGTGATCCTGGTTTGACGTTTCTATTCATTTCTGGGTCATTAGTTGAAATGAAGCTTGAAAGTTTTTCTTTCTGTATTAGGATTTGCCTTCATTTTGCATATTTTACTGTTCTTGGTAACAAATACCTCCTGTTAAACTGCAATTGTTTTGGGGCCCAGTTAAATGCTGCTCTGAATAGGAAATTAATTGCCATACCCTTTTATCCTATCCTGCCCCAACCTATCCTGTTATAATACTATCATTATCAAACTCTTCTCTGAATTCTCAGTGGAATTCTAGGTGCTACTGGCAAGAACATCAAGACTAAATGACACAAAGAATCTTCCCTATATCTTGGAAGCTGTTAAAGCAGAAAGGCAGAAAGCCCTTTTTTCCTGATACTTTATGTTCTATACTCTAGGAGGGAGGCTGCTCAGGGACATTTAAATTACAGCTAGGAAGAGATGAGGAGGAAATCTCCTGGCATGACGGCTAAGATTCCACTATTGGTTCTGTTGCAGTCTCAGATAATGTACAGCTTTGCTCTTGGTCGATGTCTGGTCAGTGAACCTCTTCCCATTAACAGATATTTGAAGGCAGGACAGCTGAACCTGGGTGTCATAACCTTCCAGAACTATAGGCTCTCTGAACCACTCTCGTTTGAAATCCCTCCCTCACATGAAAACCCTGGATTCCCTTTGTAAGACATTTTAATTTGATACATTCATTAAATGAACTGCTCTTGCTGTGAATATCCTGACTTTGTACGTTCTCTGGTTCTTCAATATTAGTCATTGCATTTCATGAGCCACTTTTATTAATGCGATATTATTATGCTACAATGTTGGAAAATGTAGGCTCTAAAATTTCTGCTCGCATCATCTGCAAAACTCAGCCACTGTTCAGCTTTTCAGCTTGTCTGGTTGTTGAACTTGCATTTCCTGGGCCACATTTATAACTAAAGTGCTGCCCCAGAGAAGAGGAAGTCAACCTATTTTCCAAAGCACCCGAAGGTAGGACAAGAAGCAGTAGAAAGAAACAAATGAAAGACAGAACACCACTAAGAGAATTAAGGAGAAATTTCCTGACAGTTCAAACTGTTAATCAGTGGAATTACTTGTCTCCAGAAGTTGTGGGGGCTCCAACATTTGAGATTTTTAAGAACAAATTGGTTAACCATTTGTATGAAATGGTATAGGTTTTCTCCTTGAGCAGAGGATTGAATGAGAAGACCTCCAAAGTCCCATCCAACTGTAATTCTATTGTTTTCTTATTAATGTGATATTGTGCTGGAAATGTAGGTTCCAAAATTTCCACTTCCATTATCTGTAAAATCGATGTCATCTGAACACTATTTGACTTGGCATGATTTGACTTTACTACTTTTCATTTGTCAAGGTTGCTAATCTTCTACTTTAATTTTCCCTTAACTTTCTGATATACTTTTGCCATCAATCAATCAATTTGCCAATCCATACAAAAAGTCCTCTGGCAAACTAAATGTGAAGAAATTAATACAGTCTAAAGTTTCCAAAATCACAGTCTATTTCCTCAGATACTTTTGAGAAAAAGGGCTTTACTTTCCAAATGAAATCATATCTAAGTGGCATGAACTGTATGCTTATAGTTGATATGTAAGATCTGGACTTCATTTTGAGATGAAAAGGAAATAGGCCAGTCCTGTCACTTGATGTCAGTATAAAAAGAAAGTGCCATGATACTTGTCTTCCAGCTTTAAAATGCCAGAGCAAGTGTCTTTGGAAAACAATGCATGCTTCATTCTGACAGAGACTAGTGAGTTAATATCATCATCTTACAGGTACTTGACACAAAACTATCAGCATATTCTGGCCATGGAATTTGCTTTGAAGGAAATCAATGAAAACCCTCACCTCCTACCCAACATCACCTTGGGTTTCAAAATTTACAACAGTAACTTCATCAGAAGCTGGACCTATCGTGGTGCACTGGAGCTTCTTTCCACAAAGGACAAATTCACCCCCAATTACAAGTGTGATGGCCAGAACAATGAAATAGCTGTCATTGGAGGATCCTATACAAAGATTGCTCTAGATATGGCAAATATTCTGTGCAACTACAAGATTCAACAGGTATAGTATGCCCCCTTTTTTCCCACATCCATTTATAATTAATCTTATATGTCTTTCCTTCCTTCTTTCCTTCTTTCCTTCCTTCCTTCCTTCCAAAGCAGAACATTAGAAAAGTTGAAGTTATAACCTCAGCCAATAAACAATTCATTTGGTACTTAAGCTATTCCAAGAGAAAATAAAATTGAAACTTTCACAGTGATTGCCATCAAATAAAACAAAAACCTTAAAATAGTCAACACTTGGTACATTACAAGAGTTTTGGCAAGCATGTCTGGTTTTCTTTCGGACAGCGTCTGTTTATGTTTCTCATATACAGTATACAAAAATACACAGTATATTAAAATGTTCAATGCATCCAATGACTAGGGAAAGCTTTAGGCACTAGAAGTATAATTGGGATAAAATATAGGCAGCTCAAGTGGAACATAGAATGTTACAGAGTGTGCTGTAAGATGTGTCTGCTAAGTATGACTTTCTTATCATATGTTTCCTCTCATCTCCTTACCAGACGTCTAGGAGTTTGTGGGGTTGTGCAACATCTCAGCTGTTTCTGGCACTTCACCCTTTGGGTTAGAGAACTCTGATGTAATTCCTGGGTCTTTCCCAACTTACAACTCAAACTATGATTTTGGCCTTTTGTTTCCACATATTCTCCAGTTCTTTTTTCATGCCAAGCTTCTCACAGTCCTTCTATCTGATGTAACTTGATATTGCTACATCTATTACCACATCTATCTTCTGGTTCTTGTCTACTACCATGATATCTATTTCATTGGCTACTACCAGCCCATCTGTCTGAATCAGAAAGTCCCAAAAAATCAAAGCTTTCTCATCCTCCGTGAGCTTCTGTAGGATCTTTCATTTCAATTAGCCAATATTCTATGCAGATGTTCTTGTTCATAATGCCAGCTACTTGGGTCTGGCATTCAGTGCATGCTGTTCCTGCCTATATATTACATGCCTACTATTGTGGGTTGGACCATCTCAAAGATCTGTCTTCATAGTCTGTACCTTGGATCCTGTTTAGGGTAGTAGATCCCTGCTTCTATGATTCTTGTGCTACAACAATCAGACATTTCTAGCTACTAATAGGATTCCCCAATGTTTGACAGCTCAGATATCTGTTGAGAGCCCATCCCTTGGAGAGTCTTCTATTGCCATGGCACTTGCTCTGATTGATTTTCCTATCATGTCTGCTGCTGGTTCAGGTATTCCTTCAGCATTGTCTCAGCAGCTCATCTTTGGATGACATCTTACTCATGTATTCCTGGATGCTCTGCATCATGTCCAGGACAGTGGATTAACTATTCTTAAATGAAAACTCTGACAGAAAGCAATAATTAATCAGGAGTGTATTTGGGATGGGGTGTCTCTTTTTTTCCAAAAGTCCCCTTAGTTCCTTGTCTAATCATTTATATAAAACCTTTTTCACTTTTTCTCATTGAGTTGCATCATTTTCTGAGGACCGTCTCATTTAACAATAATGCTGGGGAGCCTGTTTCCTTTGATGAAAGTGGCCAATTGGTGTCAGGATTTGATCTAATCAACTGGATCACCTTGGCAAACCAGTCCCTGCTTAGAGTCAAAGTTGGAAGTTTAGATGTACATACTTCTGAAGAAATGAAATTCACCATCCAGGAGAAGGACATTGTTTGGCCAACCAGTTTTAATCAGGTAGGCTGGATTCACCTTTTGTGTGACCATCCCCCCCAAAAAATAACACTAAAAACAAAACTTCCAACACCATTTCCTAGGAGTGAAATTCGGTAGGTTCTGACAGGTTCTGGACAACTGGTAATGTCAATTTTGAGTAGTTCTGAGAACTGTCAAACACCACCAGAACTGGCCCAAGGAGTGGGTGGGAATGGAGATTTTGCAGTATTCTCATCCCCAGGAGTTGGGAGGGAATGGGGATTTTGCAACATCCCTCCTCAGCCACTCCAATTAAGCCACGCCTGCAGAACCAGTATTGAAAAAAATGAATTTCACCACTACTACGTTCTAAAGCATAAGTCCCCAAATTCTTCAGCTATGTGGCTTTCCTTCATGAAGTGTTAGATTGCTCATCAAACTCCAGAAGTTTATTGTGTAAATGTAATGAATAATACTTTAACTAGTATTACAACAATAGAAAGCTTCAAAACCTTTGGAGTTCTGTACTGATCGCTTTGAAGGATACTGTTCCATAGTTTGACAGAGTAAAGTATGCAAAAAAAAGTAAACCAAGTTTTAATTTTTTGTGCTATATGTTTTTTTAAATACTTCCCATCTTCCCTACAGATTTGTGGAATAATTAAGTACTGCGGCGTATATGCAATATGTTGCTTGTGTCCTGGTTTCCATCTGTTGACATTCCAGAGGTTGTTAATGATTTCCTTGGCTTGTTTTCACTATATTACTATTTTCATGCATGTTTTCTATTCATCTGGAAAACAGTTAATAATTAGGTAAAGGTTCTTTTTGCAAGTATGTGTTAGTCGTTCCCAACTCTAGGGAGCGGTGCTCATCTCTGTTTATAAGCCAAAGAAACAGCACTGTCCGAAGATATCTCCATGGTCATGTGACCAGCATGACTAAACACCGAAGTTGCATGGAACGCTGTTACCTTCCCACCAAAGGTGGTACCTATTTTTCTACCTGCATATTTAGATGCAATCAAACTGCTAGGTTAGCAGAAGTTGGAACAAGTAATGGGTGCTCACTCCGTTATGTGGTGCTAGGGTTTTGAACCACTAAACTGCCAACCTTTTTGATCAACAAGCTCTGATTGTCAATTGCCTTAGCCACTGAGCCTCCGCGTTACACAATAATTACACAATTATTGTTCTTTTTAAAAAAAAAATACTTACAAACATGTAAAATACACACACACAAAACTTAGACGTACACCACATTTACACAATACAATACGAACAGGAGCTTCCTGTTCTTTCTAATAGCAATTGCCAATTAATATCGCTCACCTTATATTTTTTCCCCTTTTATTATATTTCATTTGTATTTCACCATTCTTAACCCTCTTATCTTACTCCTCTGTTTGCTATATTGGCTGATTACCTCTAGTAAGTTAAAACCACTTGGATACATACATACACACACACACACACACACACACACACACACATATATGTGTGTGTGTGTGTGTGTGTGTGTGTGTGTGTGTGTGTGTGAATTCTCCTTAACTACTATTTTTGGGCTTTGTTGTCTTCCTTCATTGATCCTTGTTTCTTTCCTCCATCCACCTATACCATTTATCCAATATCTGGTAGTATTCTGTTTCTTCTTTTCCCTGGATTTCTTTTGTTAATTTGT
This sequence comes from Natrix natrix natrix, assembly GCA_029891615.1. Taxonomy (NCBI): domain Eukaryota; kingdom Metazoa; phylum Chordata; class Lepidosauria; order Squamata; family Natricidae; genus Natrix; species Natrix natrix. Next base: position 56,131 of record JAKRSK010006293.1, on the reverse strand, counting down.
CCATTTCAGCACAGTCCATAACCTTTCCTATTATTTCATATTCGCTTGGAATTACCGTATTTTTCGCCCTATAAGACGCTCCGGAATATAAGACGCACCCAATTTTAAAGGAGGAAAATCTAGGAAAAAAAGATTCTGAACCAAATACTGTAGTAAAATATTTTATATCAACTGTATAAAGTTAACAGCAGTTTAAGAACAATTTTATGTCCCCCATTTTTAGATGACCCAGGCAATGTTCCCTCTAATTTTTTTTCAGTGTGAGCAGAAAAGTATAGTATTTGAGCGGCACATTTTTATGCCTGAGCAGCACCTGAATTTTTTTCACAGGTGTCACCTAAGACAACAACAAAATCAGTATTATTTGAAACTCAAAGTTATGTTTATTCAAGGTACCCGCTTAATTAAAAGTGTTATATAGTATCACTTAACAACGCTCCTGCTTAGTAACCAAAATGTTGGGTCAGGAACTCTGGCATTGAAGCATGCAAGTCTTAAAGCTGTCAAGTTACAAGATCCTTGCATCCCTAACCCTTTAGGAAAAAAAACCCCAAGGGGTCTTCAAACCTGACAGCTTGAAGACTTGTGGACTTCAACTCCCAGAATTCCTCCTCCAGTCATGTTGGCTCAGGAACTCTGGCATTGAAGCATGCAAGTCTTAAAGCTGTCAAGTTGCAAGACCCTTGCACCCTTAACCCTTAAAAAAAAAACCCAGGGTCTTCAAACCTGACAGCTTGAAGACTTGTGGACTTCAACTCCCAGAATTCCTCCTCCAGTCATGTTGCGGCGACGTCATCTGCGTGGATCTGCTCCATCTTCGGTTTTTTTCACAGGGGGCAGGGCTGCTGCTGAAGATGCCGACGACGAGCCCTTGCCGCCACCAGAATAACAGCTGCCTCCTCTTCCTCCTCCAACAGCACCACCACACTTGGAGTGAAGCCGCCAAAGCTCCCGCTGGCGCCCCCGCCCATGGCAGCAGCGGCGGCGCGTCCCCCATGAGGCTTTTTTCCCCCTGCTGCCCTCCTCCGCCTTCCTCCTGGCTCCCGCCCGTGGCAGCGGTGGCGGCGCCTCCCCCTCTGTTCAGAGCATCTGAGCTGAGCCCCGTTACCGCTGCCCCCTCCTCCTCTGCTGTTCTCAAAAGCACGGCGGAGGAGGAGGGGGCAGCAGGGTAACGCGCTGCCCAGCTCAGATGCTCCGAGTGGAGGGGGACGCGCTGCCGCTGCTGCCATGGGCAGGGGCGCCAGTGGGAACTTTGGCGGCTTCACTCCAAATGTGCCGCCGCTGCCATGGGCAGGAGCTTTGGCAGGAGCTTTGGCGGCTTCACTTCTCACTTCTCGCGCGTCCCCCTCCGCTCGGAGCATCTGAGCTGGGCAGCGCGTTACCCTGCTGCCCCCTCCTCCTCCGTCGTGCTTTTGAGAAGCCATGAGGCTTTTTTTTCCCCTGCTGCCCTCCGCCGCCTTCCTACTGGCTCCCGCGGCTCATGGCACCTCAAAAGCACAGCAGAGGAGGAGGGGGCAGGGGTAATGGGGCTCAGCTCAGATGCTCCGAACAGAGGGGGAGGCGCCGCCGCTGCTGCCACGGGCGGGAGCCAGTAGGAAGGCGGTGGAGGGCAGCAGGGGGAAAAAAAGCCTCATGGCTTCTCAAAAGCACGGCGGAGGAGGAGGGGGCAGCAGGGTAACGCGCTGCCCAGCTCAGATGCTCCGAGTGGAGGGGGACGCACCGACGCTGCTGCCATGGGCGGGGGTGCCAGCGGGAGCTTTGGCGGCTTCACTCCAAATGTGCCGCCGCTGCCATGGGCAGGAGCTTTGGCGGGAGCTTTGGCGGCTTCACTTCTCACTGTCAGGAAATCTGCCGCAGCGTCGGGCAGCAAATGTGGTGCTGTTAGAGGAGAAGGAGGCGGCAGCAGATATTCCAGTAGCGGCAGGGGCTTTGAGGGTTTATTTTAGCCGCAGCGCCGGGCGCAAGCAGCTAGGATTGGCCGCCCACAAAGGACCTCCCCGGGCTTGCTTTGCTGAACTAGAGTCAGTCACCCCGCGCTCACCAAAACAAGTCCGGGGAGGTCCTTTGCGGGCGGCCAGTTCTAGCCGTCTGCAAAGGACCTCCCCAGCCTCCGGCGCCTGTGACAGTACAAAACACCGCGCGGCAGTTGGAAACTGCTGCACGGTGTTTTGTTGCCGCGCACCTTAGAGGGAACAGTGGACCCAGGTGGCTACATTCGGCTTATAAGACGCACTCAGATTTTCACCCTCTTTTTTGGAGTAAAAAAGTGCGTCTTATAGGGCGAAAAATACGGTAATTTGTTTTTCCATTTCTGGGCAAAGGCAATCCTTGCCACCGTAATTATATGTAATAATAAATACTGAATTTCTTTTTTTATATTTCACAGTCATTATTCCTAATAAAAAAACCTTCAGGTTTCCATTCTATTTTAACACCTGTTATTACCTCTAGCCACATTTTGATCCTTTTCCAAAAAATTTTACCCTCCTCACAGGTCCACCATAAGTGGTAGTATGTTCCATGTATTGATTCACATTTCCAACATTTTGGGGAGATATTTGTTGAGATTTTAGCTAACCTTGTTGGTGCCAGGTGCCATCTGTAAAACATTTTGTACTGATTTTCCTTGTATGCAACTGATAGTGTCATTTTTAAGTTTGTTCCCCAAAAGTTTTCCCATTTATCCAATTCAGTATTATAGCCAAAGTTCTGTGCCCATTTTATCATTTGTTCTTTCACGATTTCCTCTTCCATTTTATGCTTCAGGAGAAATTTATATATTCTCCCTATCATCTTTCTATCCAAGGTATGAATTATTTTATCCAATTCGTGTGCTTCTGTTTTGATGTAATATATTTTAGTATCATTATTGTGTTCAGTTTTGATTTGCAAGTAGGTTAGCCAGTCAACTTTCATGTTTTGTTCTGCCAATTCTTCAATTGTTTTTAAATTTCCCTGTCCGTCAATTATGTCTCTGTATCTTAGCATTTTATTCATATCTATAAATCATATCTTTCTGTCGGTGATAGCCAATTCGGGATTTTCACATAGTGGATTTTTTTTATTTTGAGCCAGTTTTGCAATAACGCTCTTCTAATTAAATGTTTTTGAAAGTATTTGTGTGTTTTATTTTTATCATCCCATAGGAATGTATGCCAACCTGCTTGCAAATCATGGCCTTCTAAGGTCAAAATTATTTTATTCTTTAGCTCTATCCAATCTTTCACCCATGTTATTGTTACTGCTAATGTGTATAATTCCCAATTTGGTAATGCTAAACCTCCCCTCTCCTTCCTGTCTTGCATTGACTTTAGTTTAATCCTTGCTTTTCGTCCTTGACAAATGAACCTAGCAGTTATTTTGTTTAATTCTTGAAAGAAAGTTTTATCCGGGTTAATAGGTGCGGCTTGCAACAAGAATAAGATTCTTGGTAAAATATTCATTTTGACTGTGGCTATACGTCCCATTAGTGATAGCTGAATATTTTTCCAGCTTTCTAAATCTTTCTTTATTTGTGTCACTACTTTATTATAATTATCGTCCTTAATTGTGGAACATTTTGCAGACACCCAGATCCCCAAGTATTTCACTTTCTTAGTTATTTGCATTCTAGTTGCTAATTCCAGTTCCTCTTCTTGCTTTTTTGTCATATTCTTGGTTTTCATTTTTGTTTTGCCTTTATTGATTTTTAATCCTGCCACTTCGCCATATTCTTCTAATTTTTAAATTAATTTCAGACTAGATTCTAATGGATCTTCTAGAACAAATACTAAGTCATCGGCATAAGCTTGGGCCTTATATTCTTCGTTTTTGAGTCTCAAACCTTTTCTTCCCTAGTCCTTCCTAATTTCATTTAATAAAATTTCCAGGGTTAATATAAACAGCAAAGGAGAGAGGGGGCATCCCTGTCTGACTCCCTTTTTTATTTTGATCTTCTCTGTTAGTTCTCCATTCATCAGAACTTTGACTGTCTGACTGTTATAAATTTTTTCTATCATTTTTGTAAATTTTCCTCCGAATTTCATCCTGTCTAATAGTGTTATTATAAATTTCCAAATTATGTTGTCGAATGCTTTTTGTGCATCAAGGAAAACAGTACCATTTGTTTTTCTGGAAGCGCCTCGTAATATTCTATTATGTCTAGGATGACTCTCGTATTATTTTTAATGTCTGTGAGGTAAAAATCCATTTTGGTCCGGGTGTATTCGTTCATATAAAACCTGTTTAATTCTTCCTGCCATAATCAACAAGCTCTGATTGTCAATTTTTGTAGCCACTGAGCCTCCGTGTTACACAATAATTACACAACAATTATTGTTCTTTAATTGAACAATAATGCTTGAGAAATATCTTGGACTCTGAACAGGATACACAAGAATGAATGAATCTTGTGTATAGACCCAATAGTGGCAAATCATTTTCCTTTTCTCTGGTCTCCTTTCAGGTTCAGCCCCTTTCTGTGTGCAATGATCATTGCCTTTCAGGTTATAGAAAAACCATGAAAGAAGGAAAACTGTTCTGTTGCTACGACTGTCTTCCATGTGCAGAAGGAAAGATTTCAGCACAAGAGGGTAAGACATGTGTCAATAGAATTTTACTGAATAAAATTAATGTGTTGATTGGTTGATTTCTGCCTCTGTTATTCAAGATTCCTTGCCTCCCATTTCACTTGAAAATTAAGATTTTTACAGCTGACAATCAGAGGTAGTATGTTGCGAACCAGTAGTGGCAGCAGCGCGAGGCTCCGCCCACCCACACTGACATCATCAAGAACCTTCTGTGCATGCCCAGATGTGCACATTCCTGCTACCGAAATGGTATTGAAGAAAATAGAATACCATCTCTGCTCACAACATGATGCAGTTTAAGTTTTAGTTGAGCTTACGAGGGATCAGAGTTGGGGTTGCAGAAGAAAACCTATTTTACCTATCCCTTCTAACAAACATGCAGGTCTATAAATTTGCTTCAGTTGTAGCAATATAAACAAAGTAGTATCTTCTTTTTCAGATGCAGATGACTGTGTCCCATGTCCATTAGAGCAATATGCAAATGTCCATCAAAATGCATGCATTTTCAAAGAGATCACCTTCCTGTCTTACCAAGAACCTTTAGGAACTACCTCTTTGGTGTTTGCATTCTCCTTTGCTTTCATGACAGTACTTGTGCTTGCTACATTCATTAAGCACAATGACACACCGATTGTCAAAGCCAACAACCAGAACCTCTCCTACCTCCTCCTCACCTCTTTTCTCTTCTCCTTCCTTTCTGCTTTCCTTTTCATTGATCGGCCTACGATACTGACATGCATCCTTTGACAAGTTGCTTTTAGCTTCATATTTTCAGTAGCAATTTCTTGTGTGCTGGCCAAAACTATCATTGTAGTTCTTGCTTTCATGGCCACCAAGCCAGGATCTGAAATAAGGAAATGGGTAGGGAACAGATTGGCTATTTCTATTGTGTTTTCCTGCTCCTTCCTTCAAGCTTCTCTTTGTGCCATTTGGCTGTCAACCTCTGCCCCTTTTCCAAATTTTGACCTGTATTCCCTGCATAAAGAAATTATACTGGAATGTAATGAAGGGTCGACTTATATGTTTTTTTGTGTCTTGGGCTTCATGAATATTCTTGCCCTAGTCAGTTTCTTGGTGGCCTACCTAGCTAGGAATTTGCCTGACACTTTTAATGAAGCCAAGTTCATCACCTTCAGCATGCTGATTTTCTGCAATGTGTGGTTGTCTTTTTTCCCAGCCTATCTGAGCACCAAGGGCAAACATATGGTAGCTGTGGAAATTTTCTCCATTTTTGGCTCCAGTGCAGGCTTGCATTTTTTTACCCAAATGTTATATTATTATATTACAGCCTGAACTAAATAAAAGAGAACAGCTAGTAAGGCGGAAATAATATCTCCAAGTTGTTTACTGAGCATCACTGACTATTCCATGTATTTTATCATTTTATCATATTTTATCTATATCTTAAATTATTATATTCTATTCCAATTTCATTTTAGACTGCATTTTATTCCCATTCCATTTTAAATCATATTTTATTTGAATTTCATTTTAAATTGTATTTTATAAAATTCCATTTTAAAATGCTTTTATCAAATTTTAGTAATTTTTTTTCTGAAACTTTGCACTTTGATATTGCCCATGGGCTAATCAATAAAGACTCAATGTCAATGTCAATTACAATTCCATGTAATAAACAAGATGTTTACCTTTGAAAATAAGGTTTATTTAAATAGCTGAGTCTTATGAAAGCTTTTGCAATCTAGATATATCCCTAGGTTTAAATGAAATCATATTATATTTTAAAATACTAAAGCAAGTTTTTGTGCTCTTTGTTTTTTTTAAAAAAACAACTTCTAATTTCCTATATATTGAGAGGAGGGCATACTTCTTCAAGGATATTTTTTTGCCTGAAAGACAGAAATTAATTCCAAACATTATGTCAGGCCTGTAGTCATATTCCTTTCTGGATCTTTGGCCTGCCACACTCTCTTTCAGTTTACTATGCTGTTTCATTAGTGGGGAATTGGGAGGGGGAATAGTAAGGAGTAGAATGTGGTGTTGTAAAAATAAAATTCCTTTCTAGAAGTCAAGGTCATCCTTTGTCTCTGCACCTCTGCACCTGACCGGAACTCGATGGCTGGAACTGCCAGCGTGGAAGTGGAAGATTGGACCATGTGATGGACTTGTGGGTGTGGGGGCAAGATCATGAACTTTCAACTGGGTGGGGAAACCCAGGAAGCTTTCAGATTCGGGTTCCACAGATGTGCCAACATGTCTCTCTTAATAAATTGGAACTTAGAGCAATACTTTGCCTTGGACTCTGATTTAATTTTGGATGTTATTTGGAACCTTGACACATTAATTTTAATCTTCCTATTCTGTTCTTTTCATCACTTATCACATCACAGACATAGCTGGCAGATTTTCAGAAGATTAACCATATCAGGGGTGGGTTGCTGCCGGCATTACTGCCAGTTTGGCATGCAAAAAGTTTGTACAAATTCTTGCTTCACTCACATGCATGCCAAACAAATGCTCTGTGCACATGCACACTTGCACCTAAAAAGGTCTGCACATACGCACATTAGAAAAGGGGAAAAAATACATTTTTGCAATGAAGATTGTTCTGTGCATGAGGAGAACAGAAAATCAAGATGACCCCAACAATGATAGAACCATTTCGAGGATGTGGCAAGCCGAGTTATTACCTACTCAATCGAACCAGTCTGAATCGGTAGGAACCCACCTCTGAACCATATCCTTCAGTTTTTGTAGTCTAGCCAACTTCTAGAACACTCCAAGGAATGCAGAGAAGAAGTTGATACAAAAGATAACCTCCTATTTATTGTATTCATTGAGAAAATATTAATACTGCAGGTGAACAGGAGGCATCTATAGTCGATTATGCTATAGTCGATTATGCATTATAGACCTTATAGATCAATTCAATTCCCCAGGGACTTGGGAAACATTTTATACTGCTGTAATAAATTCAGTCTGGCCTCATGGTATGGCAAACTGAATTTGGTATCTGGTGGTACCTGGCTCAATATTAGTAACCGCGAGAGGTATCTTGGAAAGGTTGGGTGTTTAGATGGACATATATCCAAAGAAATGAAGTTCACCATTCAAGAGGCCATTGTTTGGCCCACCAGTTTCAATCAGGTCAGCTGGATGCATCGGTTACGTGACCATCCTTTCAAGGATGACAATAAAAGTAAAGATTACAAGGCCATATTGTATGGCAAGGGTCCCCAAACTCTTCAGGTCTTTGGTTTCCCTTTGTGAAGAAGGGTAATTAGATTGTGCTAGATTGTTCATCAAACTTCAAAAATGTATTACATGAAATTCATTTAATAAATAGTATTTTAACTAATATTAGAGTACTAACTGTGTCTTGGGCTTTATGAATATTCTTGCCCAAGTCAGTTTCATGGTCGCCTTATCTAGCTAGGAACTTGCCTGACACCTTTAATGAAGCCAAGTTCATCACCTTCAGCATGATGATCTTCTGCAGGGTGTGGTTGTCTTTTTTTCCAGCCCATCTGAGCACCAAGGGCAAACACATGGTGGCTGTGGAAATCTTCTCCATCTGTGGCTCCAGTGTGGGGTTACTGGCTTGCCGTTTTTTTTTACCCAAATGTTATATTATTCTTTTATGACCTGAACTAAATAAAAGAGAACAGCTAGTGAGGAGGAAATGAACTCTCCAAGTTGTTTACTGAACATTGTTGACAATTCCATGTGATAAGCAAGATGTTTACCTTTGAAAATAAGGTTTATGAAAATATCTCAGTCACGGAGATGTAAAAATAAAATATTATATTTGCAAAGAAAAAACCACCTTTCTTGTATGTGAGTTATCTATTTTGCAGGGTTGGAAGCAAAATGAATGAGGAAGCTGCCTCTGTGGAGGGGAGGGAGGAGGGGTGGAACTGTCAGCATGAGAATAATGATTTCCCAAGACTGTCAGCTTTTTACACAGAACAGGATGTAAAAACTATACAGGAACATGTTGAGGCATATCCTCCGGAGAAGGGGGAGAGTGGAGGCTGGTGGACATGCGCAGTTATTTGCAAAGAAAAAACCACCTTTCTTGTATGTGAGTTATCTATTTTACAGGGTCAGAAGCAAAATGAATGAGGAAGCGGCCTCTGTGGAGGGGAGGGAGGAGGGGTGGGACTGTCAGCATGAGAATAATGGTTTCCCAAGTGTAGGAAGTTATCACCTAGCCCTCTCCCAGAAAAATGAAATATCCTAGGAAATATTGAAAAGGCAGAATATTATATTTCCTGGATGTGAAAAAGGGAGAAACACATTTTAAACACAAAGTAAATTCCTGCAGCTTCCCCACTTTGTCAATGGGCCATTAAGAAGGCCAAGGTAGTCCACTTTACATAATAAAGAGTTCTCCCCTTCAGCTCCAGGGGGATGGGTGTAGAGTTCTGGCAGTGACAATGAAGGCATGATAATATAAGCCTTTACTCAACTGACCACATGGCAGCTGAACTCAATCAAACCTGAATTCAAAACTCAGCCTAGAGGGTTGCCCTTGCACGGGTCCATGGGAGTCTGGCAACCAATCAGAATACATTTCTTACACAGGAACAGGAAACAGATAGGTGGGGCCGAACAGATTATAAAAATCCCTGCAAGCCCTTCTTCAGTCCTTCCTTTTGCCTTCTCTTCTTCTCCACCAACATTGAAGCATGTGATCACCTTTTCTGTTCAGGACTCAAGCCATGTGGTCCTGTCCACCATTAAAACCATCTTTCCAAGCAGCCTCCATGTCTCCAGTGTCTTTTTCCCCACTTGGAGCCGAACCCAGAAGGACATTTCTTCCAACAATTGGCGACCCACAGATGGGACTCCAAGCTAGCCTAACAAATGGATATGGCCAAGGTAAGCCTCCCATGCCGGCACAGACCCCATTGAGTCTGTGGGTGGATTTTATCTTGGCCTTAGCCATTTGGATCTAGGTTTTAAAGGGGTTTTGAGTTTGAGCTCAAAGGCTGCCTGGAAAGAAGGTGAGTACCTCTAAATTTTAATTCTCTAAATTTAATTTTAAAGCATGGCAAAGCATGGGAAATGTGTGTATGCCTACATGTGTGTGAGTGATGAAATCTTTCTCCCAATCACAGCTGGATCCTGGTTACCAAGAGAGCCTGGAAAGCATTAGGGTCAGGCCAGAGCATGGACCTTCTGTTAGGGAAAGGAGAGTGTGTGTGAAAATGGATGGAAAAGTGAATGAAATATTTTTGTTGTTGTTGTTGCTTTTGTCCTGTGAAAGCAAAAAAGCAAAGGCTCATTGTGCATAAAGAGAGAAGGAGGTGCTGGGACTAACTGCAGAGGGGCAGAGGTCCTCCCCAGATCACCTTTTTGGATCTGGAAAACCTTAGCAGAATTTCCTACGAGGAAAGGGGCCGAATACTTCGTTGAGGGAATCGAAGTCCTTCCCGGAATTTTTTTATTTCCGAAAACTTACGGCGGGTGGCACCCGGCTAGGCCAAAGTGAGCCCTGCATGTAAAGGGTCATGGGAAGCATTAGCTCGTGGGTGGCCAGAAGTGCCCTCGGAGATTTCCTTAGATGCCAAGATTTTGGCTGAGAGCAAGGAAATTGTGTGAGAAATGGGCTTTGCTGAAAGATGACACAGAAATACTAATTTGGCTACATAAAGGTACTTAAAAGAAAAGGGAAAATGTTGAAATGTTTCTTTTTTTTCTTATCTGTCTCTTTTCTATCTTCTATGAAACCACGTGGTTTGTTAAGATTTGTGCCTTCCCCAATTTAACTGAGATTCATGGCGGGAATGATTTTGTTTGTGAAACTCATGAGTTTTGTTATCCCCTCTTTGTCTGTGTGTGTGTCTGTGTGTATGTCTAAGTCTTTGTGCACCCTCAAGGTAATTGTAACTAAGATGTCTCCAATCCAAAAGACAAGAATTTTAAAGTGTTCAAAGAAAGAAAAGGAGTAAACTGGCAGAAATTGCCTTCGCTCAGTTTGTTGGCCCTAGAAAACTAACTGAAGCTGGGGAGGGTCTTTACTTTGCATCTGTTTTGGCCAGCAGAAACAGAGTAAAGAGATTTTTTTTTCCTTCCTTCCTTGCCTATACCTTAAAGTAACAACCCAGGAAATGTTTGCAAGAAAAGTTTCATCCTTGCATTTATTGTGTGTCTAAATGATTTTACCTGTTCATTTCTTTCCTGAAGCATGTGAATCCAGACTCCATTTCTCATCTGTGATATCCCCATAATCTTTATCTGTTTATCTGCTTAGTAACTAATGGTTTTATTTTTCAAACTCTGCCTGCAAGCTATCTACCCCCCCCACGCCCCTCCCTTACCTCTAATCCTCCAACAATGCCTTTTCTGTGGGGGAGGGAACCTTGTTCTCATGTCTTTCAGCCCTAGAAGATTGTACTCTTCAGGTGAGTATAGATTTTTTTTTCCTTTTAGGGGGAGGAGGAGAGTGTTGCCTTGTGTGTGCATGTATGAAATGAAGGAAATTCCTACTAAAGGTTTGCCTTCAACCTGAGTAAAAAAAAACCTCTGCACATTTATCTGGCCAACCTACTCTATTGGTCCTAAAGTAGAAACCTGGCTTCCAGAAGGCAGTTTTGATTTAGATTTTGTCAACAAAATTGCTGATTTCTGGCCACCATCCGATGAATCAAGAACCCCACCCAGATGCAAACGATGTGTTAATGAAAGTCTCCATACAGCTGAACCTTTAAAAATATGACAGCGTGTGCTGGGAGGTTCAACCTGGAACCCTGGCTGAATGCAAACAATGTGTGGACAAACCTTTCTGTACGTTGTTTCTATACATCTTGATATTTAAAAATGCCAGCGCGTGCTGGGATATCAAGATAGAATTTGGATCTTTAAAAATTAGCCAGCGTCTGCTGGCAGATCCAACTTAATTAGAAACGAACACCCCAGGGCAGAGACAGGCATTAACAATCTAGTGCTTAAGGAGATAGAACAACGGGGGTAACTTCAAGCAAAAGTAAGAAATGTAGCAGGTAATAAGGTAAAGCCTGTCTGAATGGAAGACCTAGGTAATTGGACTTGATTAATTTGATGTAATGTCTGTTAAGAAATTCTTAGGTGTGCATCTATACACTGCTCTCTGAGTTTTCCCATGCTTGGAGAATGAGCCACGTGTTCCCCAATAAAAGAAAATTGAAGATTTAAAGGGACAGAACCTCCCCCAGGCCTGAAAGTGTTGCTTCATGGTATTTGTGCATGTGTGTGTGTGTGTGTGTGTAATCATTTCCAGACCTGGAGGGAAGTTGAGATCCTTTAATAATAGAAAATGTAGCTCATTGGCTTATGTACAGCTCCCTGAAATAATTGTAATAACTGCTTTGCATGAAGAAAGAATGAAATGGGATTTTTGTATGTGAAATTAATGATTGCAGTGCAAATGTGAGTATGTTGATGGTAAAAGTTGGTATGAATGTAGTTTGATTCCCTTTCATATAAAGAAACAGTAAGTTACAAGGTTGTTTAATGGTATGTGTGTGTATGCATGTGTGTTATCAAAACCTGAAGGGAGGGTGAGATCCTCTAATAAAAGAAAATGAAGCTTGGTGGCTTGTGGGAAAAAAAAAAGCTTCCTGAAATACTTATTATGATTGGTTGGCATGAGCAAGCATGAAGGTCTGATTGCAGTATGAATGTGAGTATGTGTCCCCCATGCCCCAAGGAGTGATAAGTGAAGGGATCCAGAGATCCACGTGATTGTCTGTGTGAATTTCCCCCTCCCCCCCACTCTTCCTTCTGGGTCATTCTTTGGAGGGAAGCAGGAAAAGCGGGGAGAATGAGTGTCTGCTCATTTTTACCATGAGTGTGTGTATGAAACGCCCCAGTGATACCTGTGAATGCCTCTGGGCATCCCCCCCCCCCTCCTTCTTTCCCTCCTTCCTTTGGGGTCATTAAAGGAGGCTAAAATTTTTCTCCTCACTTTAACCACTATTTTTCCCTCTCTCTTCTGAGAAATTTGGAGTAAATGGGTGATTTGCTCGTGCACTTTTACCTTTCACGGTTGTGATCTTTCATCTGCATATAAAAATTATGCAGTTACATTTCTTTGCTCTGAATACAATTTTGATTTTTTTTCTTCTTCTGGGAATTTTTGAGGTTTAAAATGCTTAATTGAACCTATAAAAAGGAATGATTTTGGGATATTTTGCTTACATTTGTAAATGTTTTAACATACTTAATGAGAATTTGCTGCCATCTGAATGGAATTTGATATTTTGGAGTGTTGACTCAAAGTACCTTTTTTTAATTGCAATTTTTTTTAAAGCTGTTCTTCTTACCTCCCTCTTTTACACCTGAGTGCATTTTTAAATGCTTATGAGTCAAGGTGCTCTACCCTATGATATTTTATTTGTTTGTTTGTTTGCAACACAAGTTGTTGTCCCTCTTGGAAATTTACTCATCTTACTGCAAAAGTGTTTCAATCATACAGGCAGTGGGAATGTCATGTTCCATGAAATTTACATCGTCTACCTCCTGAAATAATTGGATTTCCACACTTGGACAGAATGGGTGAGATTCCACAACATGAGACCAAAGATATGTCTGTAAAGAACTGTATTCTTGGCCTCTCCTCTTTTTTCTTCACCTCAGAAACAAAGGACTGCTAGCCCAAACCATAACTCTCGAATTGGCTGCTGGTGATTGCCTCCTGATAAAACCTGACATGAGGAAAAAACTTAGCCAAGCCTGGGACAGACTCTTCCAAGCCTGACTGACCACTCTTACCAGCAAGCCAAGCCTAGTACCATCCAGCAGACATGAAAAAGGACTCTGAGATGAAGTAAAGACCAAAAGACTGTTCAATTCCCAGAAGACAGCTGTAAAACTACGGGGGAGGGTGAAAATTGATTGCAAAGTTTTCTTTCTTTGCCTCATTGTAACCTTTCCTTTCTTATCTCATTTATATTGTAATCAGTAATGTATTCATGTAAGAATTGTATTTGAGAGTGGCTGGCACAGCAAGATCTGAACACCTTAGATTTCTGGCTGGTGGGAGGGAAATTTTGTCCAAAATGTCTGCATTTTATGTATTATAGAAGTAGCTACACACACACACACACACACACACACACACACACAAAGAGAGAGAGGTGGGGGGGAGAGAGGCTCCATTCAGAACTAGATTGAAACTATCTCCTCCACACAAAGCTTTTCCTAGGTTGATTTTTGCCCTTGCACAAAAGCCTAAGCAGTGATATCTCCCTTTTAATCCCATGGGGGAGGGTCAGTTCCCCTCAGGCAATTCCCCCACTTGAAGAGTAGCAGAAAGAATCTTCGAAACTCAAACCGATTGTGACTCAAAAAAAAAATGATGCTGCCCAGTTGCCCAGTAAAGCAGGACATGTTACACTGGTGGTCTCTGATAGGAGTCCCTGGGCTCATTGTGTGTAATTAAAAAAAAAACTAAATAGCTTGTATTGCACACTAGCTAAACTCAATTTGGCCTCACTAAAATAAGAGCTAGGACAGGCTCAAGAAACATGAAATATGCAGCCCGTAACTTAAAGGAAAAGAATGGCTGTGAAGAATTTTGGGACTTCTGCTTGCTTGTAACCTGTCTGGAAGCTCACAGAAAGTGATATCAAACATCTGAAAATAATTGGCATGGTAAATTGGATATTGTAAATTTCTTTCCAGCAATTGTGCCCTGGTTGCTAGACCTTCATGGTTGAAAGCTCTCTGGGAGCCACTGAAGGGATCCTTCTGCTGTCTCTCAATGCTTTTCCATCAGAAAAATTAAGTTTCCCTGATCTGACCAATTTTTAACTTTTGTCAAGAACATGTGCGTTCCACGCACATGTTTTGAAAAAAAAAGGAGTGATTGTAGGAAGTTATCACCTAGCCCTCTTTCAGAAAAATGAAATATCCTAGGAAATATTGAAAAGGCAGAATATTATATTTCCTGGATGTGAAAAAGGGAGAAACACATTTTAAACACAAAGTAAATTCCTGCAGCTTCCCCACTTTGTCAATGGGCCATTAAGAAGGCCAAGGTAGTCCACTTTACATAATAAAGAGTTCTCCCCTTCAGCTCCAGGGGGATGGGTGTAGAGTTCTGGCAGTGACAATGAAGGCATGATAATATAAGCCTTTACTCAACTGACCACATGGCAGCTGAACTCAATCAAACCTGAATTCAAAACTCAGCCTAGAGGGTTGCCCTTGCACGGGTCCATGGGAGTCTGGCAACCAATCAGAATACATTTCTTACACAGGAACAGGAAACAGATAGGTGGGGCCGAACAGATTATAAAAATCCCTGCAAGCCCTTCTTCAGTCCTTCCTTTTGCCTTCTCTTCTTTTCCACCAACATTGAAGCATGTGATCACCTTTTCTGTTCAGGACTCAAGCCATGCGGTCCTGTCCACCATTAAAACCATCTTTCCAAGCAGCCTCCATGTCTCCAGTGTCTTTTTCCCCACTTGGAGCCGAACCCAGAAGGACATTTCTTCCAACACAAGACTGTCAGCTTTTTACACAGAACAGGATGTAAAACTATACAGGAACATGTTGAGGCATATCCCCAGAGAAGGGGGAGAGTGGAGGCTGGTAGACATGCACAGTATGTGCTGAGAATGTGATAGCACGTGCGATGACCATGACTAAGGAATGTTGGGGACGGTCCCCAGGCGCTGGCTGTGGATAAAAAGAGGGACAAAGGAGCTATTTAACCGCTTAAGGCATAGGCCTCTTAGAGCTCAACATGCAGCCTGACAAAGGAAATAATAAAAGGTTTGCAGATCCTTCTACACCTTGGGTCGAGGGAAGGACTCTTTTGAAAGAATGCCATAAAATATGTTGCGCTATGTTTGTCGACGAACTAGAGTACTTCAGACCTATTTTGTTTGGATGCCGACTGTCCTGCTGTAACGTGAAGGACTATGAAGACGGTTCAGGCATTGATGTATGTTGTGGCAAGGGACTGGTAGTGGCTAAGAGAAGCGATTTATCACAGGGCCATGCAACTGGAAGTTGTAAGTAAAGACCATTTATATATTCAAAGGGGGTGGTGGGGGTAAATTGGGGATAATTCGGTTATCACTGTGATAGGTAATGGAATTAATATATTTTTCCAGGTGTTGCACCACAATGTGGCTATAACAAGACGGCCTCCTTAATAACAGACATATCAACCGGTGAAGAATCTGCAGAGGGATGCATAGGTAAATGAAACTAAATAGACTTTTTTTTTTTACTAAGTGTATTGATGATAATTGTATATGATGAAATGGAGGTCGGGTGGGGGGAACTGAGGCTCGCTTTAGTAACGGGATTTTTTTTATATTTAACCAGAGGCGGTTCCTGGATATAACCATGACATGACTTTAAGAAGCACCTCAAGTGAGGAAGAATCTACAGAGGACTGTCTGAAATGAGGAGCCCTACGAAGTGTGTTACCCACACCTGTACTGAGGATATTAATGATGATATTAAAGGAGCGATTCTGAAGAGTCGTGATTACCCCATTTGTCTACCAATGGGTGGTAAAAGGGTCCTTTCAAACGAAGATAACGACAATGTAGGATGCGCATGTGGAGGTATTGATTGTATCTGTACGGCAACTACAGAGGTTGAAGATGACGATGATACAATACAATACAATAGTAGAGTTGGAAGGGACCTTGGAGGCTATCCAACATCTTCTTAAAGACTTCCAGTGTTGGGGCATTCACAACTTCTGGAGGCAAGCTGTTCCACTGATTAATTGTTCTAACTGTCAGGAAGTTTCTCCTCAGTTCTAAGTTGCTTCTCTCCTTGATTAGTTTCCACCCATTGCTTCTTGTTCTGTCCTCAGGTGTCTTGGAGAATAGCTTGACTCCCTCTTCTTTGTGGCAACCCCTGAGATATTGGAACACTGCTATCATGTCTCCCCTAGTCCTTCTTTCTCTTAAGCTAGACATACCCAGTTCCTGCAACCGTTCTTCATATGTTTTAGTCTCCAGTCCCCTAATCATCTTTGTTGCTCTTCTCTGCACTCTCTCCAGAGTCTCCACATCTTTTTTACATCGTGGCGACCAGAACTGAATGCAGTATTCCAAGTGTGGCCTTACCAAGGCATTATAAAGTGGTATTAACACTTCACGTGATCTTGATTCTATCCCTCTGTTGATGCAGCCTAGAACTGTGTTGGCTTTTTTGGCAGCTGCTGCACACTGCTGGCTCATATTTAAATGGTTGTCCACTAGAACTCCAAGATCCCTCTCACAGTTACTACTATTGAGCACGGTACCACCTATACTGTACCTGTGCATTCCGTGTTACCGTGTTACCGTCCATTCCGTGTTATGATGATGATGACTATTATGATAGCTCTGATGAAGGTTATTATTCTGCTGACAAAGTTAGTGTGAACATGTTGTATATTACAAATAAAAGGTTTATGCTAAAGAGCAAAGTGTGTTTTATTGTACGGGTTAACGGTGCAGAATGAAGTATAAAAATGTACTGAAGGAATTGTATTATAGACCAGAAATTACGGGCAGCTATGGGGGTGCAAATTCACTATTTAAGGCAGGGCGGAAGAGCATTAAAAACTTAATGGCTCTCCGGACAAGATGCCTACACCCTTCATAAACCCACAAGAATTAATTTTCCTAGGAATGCAACAATAGTTTCTTGCATAGACTGTCAGTGGCAAGCGGACCTCGTGGATTTATCAGGATTTGCCTTTGAAAACAATGGCTTGAAATTTATTTTAACAGTGATTGATGTACTATCCAAATATGCCTGGGCTGTCTGTTTATTTGATAAGACCGGACAGGGGGTTGCCAAGGCCTTTCAGAGCATCTTCCAAACAGGAAGGGCTCCTAGAAAGTTACAGTCAGATGCTGGAAAATAATTCTTTGGACGGCTCATTACAGAGTGATAGGGGTAAGCCAAATGTCCCTTTGAAGCGTGTTTTCAACCAGAGAAGAGGGGGGGGGGGGGAACGGCTTTTGTGAATCCATGTTTTAACTTTAAAAAAAACCTTCCAAGCGAGAGCTCTTTGTTTAAGATGGCGGAGTGTCAGGAAAATGGAGAGATTGTAAGTCTGGAAACAATATTTTCAGAATTACTAAAATTAACAAATTTATATGAGAAGATTGAACAAAAACTGGAACTTTTGGAACAGTTAACAGAAAGATGTGATTGAAAATTTGATGATGTTCACCAAATGCAAAATGAGGAGATTAAAACTCAAAGAATTGAAGTGGAAAATGAATATAAAGCGATTAAACTTGTTGACATTTATGGTAATTGGTTTGTTTTTGAAAATGCAAAGAATGGAATACTGAAAGAGGAAATAAATGGAGAGGAAACCTATTTCAAAGGGCAAGACATAGAAGAAGAAGAAAAAAGTAAAGAATTTATGGACTATGAAACTTTATTAACGAAAAGATGGATAACACTGCTGACAACTAAAGACAAGTGGAAGAAAGAAGCAGAAAGAGGGCATCAGGATTATATGAGAGATCTTACAAGCAAGGAGTTGCTAGGACCAGTCCATACAAAGCTCATTAGAAAGAAGCTTAGAAGATTGATACCACAAATGGCAGAGGACATAAGATTGTTTTGTTATTGGAAAGATACAGGTTGATAGATGGAAGAGCATAATTTAAAACTACTAGCTAAACCTAGTGAAACTCTTGTGATAATAGGTATAGTTAAATAAAAAATTGATAATGACAATACTGTATACAATGTGTAGTGTTATGATTAGTAATAATTGGATATGAATACTGAATGATACCTGAGATTATATATAAAGGTTGATAATAATAATAACAATAAAAAAGAGAACTAAATTAGACACAGTTAAGTTTTCATTATTAGGGGGAAAATGTTGTGACATAGAATATAGCCAAATAAAGAAAGGATAATAATAATAATCTATACATATGTATGGGTATAATATAAGGAAATTGGATGTAAATTGCAAACAGCGATCTGGAAA
Source organism: Natrix natrix natrix (assembly GCA_029891615.1). Classification (NCBI taxonomy): domain Eukaryota; kingdom Metazoa; phylum Chordata; class Lepidosauria; order Squamata; family Natricidae; genus Natrix; species Natrix natrix. The sequence goes on along the minus strand of JAKRSK010006293.1, from coordinate 37,636 downwards.
GGAGGATTAGAAAACTCTGTTATTTAATATTATGGATGTTTAGCTAGAATAGGATATAAGGACTTAATGTTAATGGAGGATTTTATAAATAAGTAAATGAAATGCCAGTATGTGGTTATGTATTAAATTTTGCTATATTTCATGATGAAGGACGTTTAAACAATTATAGTCAAATAAAACTGGAGGTATGATGATGGTAATATGTATAAACATTTGAGTTAAGATACTAGAGTTAATATGAATTATACTTGATGACGGTAGAAGAGATGCACAAAAACCGTTTGTAACCAACTGATACACTTTCTACAGGATGTAAAGAAAGAGGATTTTTATGTTTGTTTTGAAAATTAAAAATAAATAAAAAAGTTTTTGGTAAAAAAAAAAGAATTCTTAAACAAGCCTCTGAAGACGCTTTTGGGACGTTATGGCATACATCATTTTGTGACACATAGTAAAACTAAAGCAGAGGTTATAGAGAGAGTTAATCGCACTCTGAAAAAGAAAATCTGGAGATATATTACAGCTAAAAATACTCACCGGTATGTGGATGTTTTACCAGTTCTCATGCAGGGCTACAATAGCTCTTACCATCATAGTATCCAGACAGCCCCCAATACGGTAAACTGCTCTAATGAAAAAGACATTTGGCTACATCTATATGGAAAAAGTTTAAAAACGGTCGGAAAGTTTAAAAACTTTAAGGTGGGGGATCCTGTTAGGATATCCAGACTAAAGGACAAGTTTGAAAAGGGTTATCACCAAACCTTTACAGATGAAATATTTATTGTCAAAGAACAGGTACCAAGAGGTGAAAGAACTGTATATAGATTAATGGATTATGCAGAGGATGTCATCCAGGGAACTTTTTACCCAGAAGAGATGCAAAAGATACCTAACGACCAAGAGCATATTTATAGAATTGAAAAAATAGTCCGGAAAAGAGGGAGGGGTAAACAAAGAGAATTCCTAGTTAAATGGACTGGATGGCCAGAGAAGTTTAACAGTTGGATTAAGGAGTGTGAAGTGCACCATCTTTGACATGGCAGGTGTCTATATTACACTACCCAGCAACGCATCAGCGGTAGCGTTTCCCAATAACCAAAGTTCTAACTTTACTATAAGGTTGGCAAAAGTTTTAGAGTTGCAGGGATCGTGGGAAGTAGGACTGGTGGAGCTACAATACCCGCACACTTGGAATACAATAAATGCAAACGAATATTTTGAAATCGCCAATGAGAGAAAAAAATGGCATTTTTCTTTAAAAGCCGGTCACTATGCAACCATTCAGCAAGTGATAAAAAATATGAACAAGATTATGGCAGAGTCTGAAGAACCACCACAGGTGATCATGAAGTATGATGCAATTGGACGGAAAATCAGAATAAAAGGTGCTGGTCCCTATAGCATACTAGTCACCGAAGGACTTGGCCGGATATTAGGATTACAACCACATGTGCGTACCAAAAAAAGCGATTTTGATGTGGACATTACAGCGGGCTTCAATACTCTGTATATTTATACAGATATTGTGTGCCCGCAAATAGTGGGAGACTTTTATTTACCGTTACTACGATGCCTACCTGTAGGGGTAGGGACAATGAAATAATCACAACAACCTATGACCAACCGCATTATGTAACCGTCAACAAGCATTACATTGACACGATTACTGTAGAAATCAAAACGGACCAGAATGAAAACATAGCTTTCAACCATGGTAAGGCCATTGCTAAGCTTCATTTCAGGCCTCAGAAAAGTGAAGGATGGTCGTGATAAAGAAGTGTGGAAGTCCTCAAGCCTATGTAGACTACTACAGGGCACAAGCGGGAAACGGGCTACCGGGTTTTCGAGGAACCCCTGTTATGTACGGTACAGGTATAGGGGGCCTGTTCCAGGGACATTTTCGAAAAGCGATGCCTTTACTGAGGAGAGGACTAGAAATCATTAAACCTCACGTGAAAGCAGCTGCTAATAACATTGTCAGGGATGTGTCAGGACGGCTTGTATCACGTGTTGTTGGGGTTGGGCAGGAGGGTTCTGGTATGGCTGTAATCAGAAAGAAACATTCTGTTGGACCACCTATGCCTCCTAAAAAGAGGAAGGTTGTGAAAAAGCCACGTCATACAAAGAGGAAATGTTCACAAGGAAGGAAGCGCAGTGACAAACAGAACATCTTCTAAGATAAAATGGCGTTTATCCACAAGGCTTCAGACGAATGTGTCAAATCAGAGCTAGATCTTTTTCAATTGGCACCTATGCAAACAAGCATTGAAAACTGCACGTACATCGAGATCCCCCCTTTATCAGCACTGACACCGAATGCCCCCTTGGAATTTTTTATAACGGGGCACGGCGAGCATTACACGGATTTAAACAATACTCTGCGGTATGTGAGCTGCAAGATTGTAAAGGCCGATGGCACGGATATCGACGATGGTGCAAGAGTGAGCCTTGTCAATTATCCCATAGCATCTTTGTTCAATCAGGTGGATGTTACATTAGGTGATCGTGTGATTACACAGAGTCACCACTGCTACGCATACAGAGCCCTTATTGAACTTATTAACTATGGTGAAGATGCCTTGGGCACCCAATTTTCAGCGGGAGGATTTTACAAGGATGATGCGTCGCTCATGGAGAACACCTTGCTGACCGCAGCTGGTAACTCTGGTTTCAGAGCGAGAGCCAGACATACAGCTGGAAGTCGTAAATGGGACCATTGCATAGTGATCTATTTTTTCAAGACAAGCTATTGATTAACGGTGTGGATGTGAGCATTAAACTCTCAAGAAGTAAAAATGAGTTCTGTCTGATGAGGGATGGTAATGAAAATTACAAAGTACAGATCCTGGGAGCGTCTCTCTTTGTAAAACGTGTAAAAGTATCCCCCGGTGTACGGTTGGGCCATGCGGAGGCACTGCTTACCTCCAATGCCAAATACCCTATTGATCGTGTAGGCATGAAGGTTTACAGCATTCCTGCAGGCAGTCTTATGTGTAATCAGGAAAACCTATTTCTAGGACAGTTACCTAAACAGTTAGTGATCGGTTTCGTGGACAACGCTGCATTTAGCGGTAATTATGAAAGAAATCCTTTCAATTTTCAGTACTATAATGTCAACTTTTGTGCCCTGTATTGTGATGGTGAACAAATTCCTGCTAAGCCCCTTCAGCCTGATTATGAACATAACCTTTTTGTGAGAGAATATATGCAATTGTTACAGACTTCCGGCAAATTGTTTTGATTTGAGTCCTGATCAAGGTTGCTCAGAGCACTATTCCCTGATCAAGAATGGCAACCTGAGGGCAGAAATTAGATTTGCTGTGCCCCTCCCCAATACCGTCAACATGATACTCTATGCAATATTTGAAAATCTTATTGAAATAAGCCACACAAGGAACGTTTTGTTTGATTATATGTGAGAATGGACACCATACAGATACTACGGGTGATGTCTGGAAATGCTCTCTTTCTAGGCGTATACCCCAGCGATTTGTTACCCAGGAGAAAAATCTCAAAGAGGCCTTTCGGGTTAATTGTAAACTCACATCCAAAAACTCTACCAGGGGAGCACTGGCTGGCATTCTACTTTCCAACTCACAGCTATGGTGAATTTTTTGACTCCTACGGAAGATCACCAGACAACTCTGACTTTCCCGTTGACATTGTGAGGTTTTTAGAACTGCAAGCTAAGAAGTACACATACCAAACTCTTCAACTGCAGCACCCCCTGGCAATAACCTGCGGGCAGTATTGTTTGTTTTATCTAATAAAGCGCATGAGAGGATTACCTTATGAAGATATTTTGAAGCTATACTCTGAAAAAGATATCAAAAATGATCAAATGGTGAAACAGTTTGTAGTAAATATGAAGTCTGGAAGAAGTACCAGGACGTGTAACCAATACCATTGAGTCCCTTTCGGGAGAGGGGGCGGTATATATAAACGCTAATAAATAAATAAATAAATAAAACATGTATGGCACATTATAAAATCAACACAAAACATTAAAAGTATTGCATGTTTTACAGTGTTTTATTTATTCACAAATGGAGTCAGTCACCAAAATTTAGAATATTTTTAGGATTTGACATAGATACCACACTAGGTGCAGACATAGCAGACGGTGATTTTGTAGAACTTACAACTTTAAAAGTATCTGCCTCTTTCAGCTTTTCAAGCTGTTCTTTAACAACGTTAGAACCTAGCAAGACCATTGGAACATTCATCTCTGCCATAGCTGACATAAACTCGTTCCAGCCCTTAGGATAATATTTCGCAGTACGCGAACTTTGTTGAGAAACCCCTTTGACCGGGTCTACAATGTTAGTGCCAGGAACCCTTGTACCCTTGTATAAAATGGTTCCATAATCATCCCATCCCAAAATGTCTTGATGCTATTTCATTTTGTTCAACAAAAGAGAGGCATTTTTCTTGTAACGCGTGCTCACTCCCTCTAATATCTCCTGCGTTGTTGGGTCCGTAGTGGAGAGCGGTGGTGCAGGCTCCGGTACAACAGTATCTTGCTTAAATGTTTCTGGAGATTGAATAATTTTCAGAATGTCCTTCTCAGAGTCATTTTGTCTGGTCAGCCTTAGAAATCTCTACAACACGGAGTCGTACAGTTTTATCTTGTCATCCTCACTTATATCAGTTCTCTGAAGAATGGTCCTCATATCATCATCCAATCGGCTAACGGCAGTAGTGCCTATTGTAGGTGACCGACCATGTAACTGCTCCATCTGATGCCTTGACACCAAATACATTTTCTCTGTGTATTCCATGTTTACCGGGCTAATAGATTAGTCAGCAATGGTATAGCAGCGCCCAATAACGGAGCTATAAAACCACCTGACTGAGGAATAACCTGTTTCTTCTTTTTCAGGGAGAGCTTACTATCACTCAGCTTTTTAATACAGTCTTTCTTTCTCTTTAAATTTTGATATTGTGAAGGCTTCAGAGGTAGGTTACCTTTTAAAGTGTTCAGAGCTATTTCAGCAATGGCCCCCACCAGGTCATTATTAGCATTGCATAAGATGGTCTTTCTCTGTTTTGGTCCAGCCTTTACTAAGATTTTTAAAATCCCCCAATTTCTGCGCACCCTCAGACATCCTGGATGAACTCTCCAGTTACAACAGCTACTTTTTACACTTCTTTTTGATAGTATAAACTACCGGCCAATCAGGTGGATAGATCCCAGTTCTCAGCCTAAAGCTTTCTGGAGTAGTGGCAGATAGGTCAACTAAAAGATACCCATGGGGTTTGCTAGTGGCATCTTGGAACACTTCTAAAAAGAACCTCGTGTTAGACGGATACATTTGATGTGCCAAGGTGACCACTTGCATCTGGTTCACAATAATTGAATTAATAATAATAATAATAATTCACAACTTCTGGAGGCAAGATATTCCACTGATTAATTGTTCTAACTGTCAGGAAATTTCTCCTCAGTTCTAAGTTGCTTCTCTCCTTGATTAGTTTCCACCCATTGCTTCTTGTTCTACCCTCAGGTGCCTTGGAGAATAGTTTGACTCCCTCTTCTTTGTGGCAGCCCCTGAGATATTGGAACACTGCTATCATGTGTCCCCTAGTCCTTCTTTCTCTTAAACTAAACATACCCAGTTCCTGCAACCGTTCTTCATATGTTTTAGTCTCCAGTCCCCTAATCATCTTTGTTGCTCTTCTCTGCACTCTCTCCAGAGTCTCCACATCTTTTCTACATCGTGGCGACCAGAACTGAATGCAGTATTCCAAGTGTGGCCTTACCAAGGCATTATAAAGTGGTATTAACACTTCACGTGATCTTGATTCTATCCCTCTATTTATGCAGCCCAGAACTGTGTTGGCTTTTTTGGCAGCTGCTGCACACTGCTGGCTCATATTTAAATGGTTGTCCACTAGGACTCCAAGATCTCTTTCACAGTTACTACTACTGAGCAAGGTACCATCTATACTGTACCTGTGCATTCCGTTTTTGTTGCCTAAATGTAGAACCTTACTCTTTTCACTATTGAATTTCATTTTATTAGATAGTGCCCAATGTTCAAGTTTGTCAAGATCCTTCTGTATCTTAAGCCTATCTTCTGGAGTGTTAGCTATTCCTGCCAGCTTGGTGTCATCTGCAAATTTGATGGGTTCCCCATTTATTCCCTCATCCAAATCATTGATGAAGATATTGAAGAGTACTGGGCCTAAAACAGAGCCTTGGGGTACTCCACTGCATACTTCCCTCCATGTAGATGCAGCTCCATTGAGGACTACACATTGAGTGTGGTTGGTCAGCCAGTTATGAATCCATCTGGTGGTGATGCTGTCTAACCCACATTCTTCTACTTTATCTAGTAGTAGGTTATGGTCTACCTTATCAATAGCCTTACTGAAGTCCAAGTAAACTATATCGACGACATTCCTCTGGTCCACTAATTTTGTCACATTATCAAAGAATGCAATAAGATTAGTCTGGCATGATCTGTTTTTGACAAACCCATGTTGGCTTTTGGCTATTACTTTGTTTGCTTCTAGGTGTTCACAAATTCGTTGCTTGATTATTTTTTCCAGAATCTTTCCTGGTATTGAGGTCAGGCTGATAGGTCTGTAGTTTCCTGGATCTTTTTATTTCCCTTTTTTGAAGATGGGAACCACATCAGCTCTTTTCCAGTCCTCTGGTAGTTGCCCGGTGTTCCAGGATCTCTGAGAGATATAATTCAGTGGTTCTGAGATCTCGTCTGCTAGTTCCTTCAGAACCCTGGGGTGTAATCCATCCGGTCCTGGTGATTTGAACTCGTCTAGGGTAGACAGGTGCTCACTTACCATTTTCTTCCCTATTTCCCTAATTAGGGATAAGGTAGCACTATCAGTCTATTGTGGGCAAAGAAAAATATTTATATACAACATTTACATTCAAGCATATTTCTTTGAACATTTTTTTCATATACACACAAACCCCCTGAAGGAAATAGAAAGGGATGATGCTAATATGTATGTATGTATGTATGTATGTATGTATGTATGTATGTATGTATGTGTCAGTGGTGGGTTTCAAAATTTTTTAGAACCTCTTCTGTAGGTGTGTCCTGCTTTGTGGGAGTGGCTTGCCAGCCATGTGATTGAGTGGGAGTGGCTTGGCAGTCATGTGACTGGGTGGGCGTTGCCAACTTGTAAAATGTGGTGAAACTCACTTAACAACGCTCTTGCTTAGCAACCAAAATGTTGGCTCAGAAACTCTGGCATTTGAATCACGCAAATCTTAAAGCTGTCAAGTTACAAGACCCTTGCACCCCTAACCCTTTAGAAAAAACCCCCCAGGAATGTTCAAACTTGACAGCTTTAAGACTTTAAGGTTTAGATAGGACTCTTAGAGGCAGGGCGATTGGTGAGCCAGCCAATCAGTGAGCGGCGGGCAGGGCAAGGAGCAGGAACCGGTTCTAAATGGCACGGTAGATTTGTGGAACCTCTTCTATAGAAGAGGTTAGAACTGGCAGGAACCCACCCCTGGTATGTGTGTATATATACATACATACATACACACACACATACCATAATAAGCTATAAAGCTAGAAGTATGTCTAAGAATTATATGTAGATGATAATATGATTATTAAAGTCCCTTCAAGCAATTTATCTATCAGTGGAAATTGTTTATAATGAATTGAAGAGCCGTAACAGTCAGTGTTCATTGACTAAAGAAATGTGCTTTTATGTTTTTCCAAAGAGCATTTTCCCCTGCATCCAAAATCATGTATATAACACTCAGAAATATTTTTGCAGACTATTTGAATTATTATTCAAGTATTTCACTAGATTTCATACTGTTATATTAGAACATTGTACAGCTTCCGAGTGCTTAGGCATTTACATGGTTAATTTATGTGCATGTGTAGTGTTTAGTTGAAATATTTAAAAAGTATGCATAATGTCACATTCTTTGATAAATGAAATATTTTTTGGTATATATCTCTTATTGCAGATTTTTCCTACAGAACTATCAACATATTCTGGCATTGGCTTTAGCTGTGAAAGAGGTCAATGAAAACAATCACAGTTTACTCAACGTGCCTCTGGGTATGCACCTCTCTAATAGTTATTTTGTTTTGTTTGTTTGTTTTTTATTGGATTTATATGCCGCCCTTCTCCCAAAGGACTCAGGGCGGCATACAACATTAAAAAACACACATCCCAAAAGTTAAAAAGAAATTAAATACATACCCCCCCCCCCCCAAAAAAAAAACACCTGAATTTATAGGACAATACATTTCAAAATGAGTTAAAATTAACAGGCCAGGCCGGCTTGCTGGAAAAGCCAACTTTTTAGGGCGCGTCGGAAGGACCGGAGGTCGGGGATTATGCGAAGCTCCGGGGGCAGCTCATTTCATGGCGAGATGGACATACTTGGCTTCAATGGAGCTTCTCTCGACACGGGGCAGATTCATCCCCAATTATAAGTGTGATGCCAAGGATAGGGCAATATCTGTTATTGCGGGACCTAACTCTCACATCTATCCCTACATGGCAAACATCGTGAATGTGTACAAGATGCCCCAGGTAAGATTTGCTCTTGAACAAAGTGTAATAGGCTGTGAGAAGAGGCTTGAGAGTCAGGAGGAAGAGCCACTGTCTAGAGACAATGATCTAATCAAAAGCATCTGAGCCCAAAACAGAAAAGAAATTTGAGAAAGCAACTCAGAATGGACTCTTCCTTGTTGTTTCAAATGCAAAGGGAGAGGAGGGAGTAATTCTTGTAGATTTGCAAGATCAGAAAACCAGAATCATGAATACTAAACATTATTTTAATGTTAGGGTTACAGTAACAGAAGCCCACAACTTTGAAAACAATTATCCCACTCCTGTTACATTTATAAAGTTAATGTTTACAAAGCAAAATAATAATAATGATATACATTTTATATTGCAGTTTATTATTTGGAAATAAATAATTGGCAATTCAAAGAGAAATGAAAACAAAAATATGGTGGCCAGATGAGATATTTTAGATACTGTACTTGATTAATTTCTCAGTCTTAATCCAAGCCCATTAATCATTGTTGGTTCTTTGACTGAGTGATAAATACCCTTTGCTGAAGTGTATTTGCCAATGGTGTTCTGGTGGTGCTCTAGCTGTTTTGGGATTGCATTGCACCCAATACATTTTATGAATACATTCTCTTACCATGTTTTAGTAACCACATTAAGGATTCGTGATTTTAAAAAAATCAATATATTATTATTTGGGAATAGTTATTTTGTTCTTTAAATTCATTTCCTGAATTAATGCATTTCTCACGTCTCTGGCTTTGTACTTATAGTACAATAACAAATGGCTGAAAAAATATTCTGAACATCAGTTGTTTCAGAACATGATTAGATCTTGATTGTTACAGAAAACCATACATTAAGAGCAGATTTTTAAAAAATGAATGTTTCATTTTCGAAAACCATGCTTCTTTTTTTCCCTATGTTCAGCTGACATATGGGTCTTCTCCAACAATAGATGACAAGATGCAAACTGTTTTCTTTCATCATTTTTCCCAAATGGTGATCAACAGTTTATGGGTATTCTCCAGTTGCTGCTGCATTTTAGATGGATATTTATTGGGCTGATTTCTGAACCTGATGTGATTGGAGAGTTTCATACAAAATGCTGTTCCTTTGCTTTCCCAGAATGGTGTCTGCTTTGACTTCATAGAAGAGATGGTCAAGGAAACATTTTCTAATGATGTTTTAAGTGTCCTTGCAGATTTTCGCAAAACATACCTGATTATCATGAAGAGCACTGTCAATGCTATTATCGTATATAGTGAAAACCAAAACACTGTCTTTTTTAGAATGTTGCTCTATGTTGAACAATTTGTAGAGACACCCATTGAGAGCAAAGCTAAAGTTTGGATAATGCCAGCCCAGATGGAGTTTACCTCGCTTGCACTTCAAAGGACTATGCATATGCATGCCTTCAATAGTGTTATATCTTTCATAGTTTCTTCCAAGGAGATTTCTGGATTCAATACATTCTTGCAGATGAGAAACCCAATTTCAGAAGCAGAAGACCATTTAATGAGAGAATTCTGGGAGCAGGCTTTTCAATGTTCATTTCCTAAATATACGTTAGATGAAGATAGAATATTGTGCACAGGAGAAGAGAAGTTGGAGAAACTACCTAAGTCTGTGTTTGATACCACCATAAGTGGACAGAGTTACAGCATCTATAATGCAGTCTATGGTGTGGCATATGCTTTACAAGCCATGCTTTCCCCTAAGTCCAAATACAGGAGATGGGCAGAAGTTGGGAGAGAAATATTGTTGGTTCAAAAACCATGGCAGGTAATAAAAGAATAAATGAATATTTCCATTTGCTGTTCTGTCTAATGAAATAAGGTGTGCTACAAAGGTTATGGCCAATGAGAATGCTGAAGTGATGATTTTTAAGTCTCTTGCCACTCTATTTTTCTCTTGTTTTGAGAAACCTTTGTAATTGTGACGATATAACAATGCTACAAGAAAATGGAAGAAAGAATTAAGATGCAGTATCATCTCAGTATTTGGCAGAGATTCAATATATCTGAAGAAATATTGCTGAGGGTTGAACAAACAATTATTCTATTAATGTGTCCAATCATATTAAATGAACAACCTTTAACTTAATACTACTGATTCTTTTTTCTTTCCGTTCCTTCCTTCTTTCCCATTAATTGTCTACCTCTGTTTTTGTTTAGCTCCATCACTATTTGAGAACTATCTCATTTAATAACACAGCAGGACAGAAAATTTCCTTCAATGAAAATGGGGATTTAGAGGATCAGTTCCGGTCCCCGAAGGCGACGGACGTTCGCGTCCGCTGTTCGTCTACTCGGTGGGTTCCCCTTAAGTTTAGGGGGAGCACAGGGAGCCTTGGAGGGGCCCCCTGCCGTAGGGCAGCTTGTTGGGACCCCCTGAATCGGCGGCGGCCACAGGGGGGTCGCCAGCTTCGCCCCAGGAGCCGGGGAGCATGGGGGGTGCGCAACAGCACGCCTTCGCTGAGCAGAGCCTGGAAGGAAACAGCTAATCGGATGTTACAGCTGAAATGCGGTGAGGTGGGAATCTAATTGATGAGCAGCAGCCTTTCTAAATTGTGGATTCAATCCTTTGAAATGTTAAGATTGGAGGGGGGGATTTTCCATCACCCCTCTCGGAAAAGCAGCAATTGCAAAATCCCTCTCTCTCAGAAGAGAGAGAGAGAGTTAAAAGTTACTTTCTCTTCCTTTAAGCAATGGGAGGATGACTTCTTGCTACAATTGCAAAGGAGGATTGCTGAGTTGATTTTTTAAAACTACTTTATGGAAACTTTGGACGTTGCTTTCTGATCTCCTGTGAAGGTGGAGCCAAGATGGCCAACTTCCTCCTTCTTCTTGCACTTATGAATGAATTTCCCTTTTGAAAGAATTTCTGGCTTTGTACTATATCACACCCTAGAGATCTCCAGGAGCCTCTTCTCGCACGTATCTCCCTTGGATTTGGAATATTGATTTATATCACCTGGCTTGGAGCTGTATAGAGACCTACGCTCTCTTCTGGACTTGCTTGTCTTGTGACTTCTCCTGGTTGTGTCTTTCCACAGACGCCATTTCTTTGTGCAGACTTATAGCTATCTCTGAACCTAATATGGGTCCTAAAAAATTACCGCCTGGTAAGCTGTCTTCGGCCCCCACATCATCTACGTCCAGCCCGATTACCCAAAAGACACCATTGGCTTCATTTTTACAACCTAAAGCGACTGAAGAAAGCTCAAAGGAACTATCAGTTGAGCAAATGTTTCAAAGTCTCTTAAAGGGACAGGACGAATTGAAAAAACAACTGGCAGACTTAAATGATCAGCTCAGAGAAACGCAAGAACAAACAACACAAAATAAACAGAGAATAGGGGTGCTGGAGGAGGGCGCGACTGGGCTGAGGGAAGAGGTTAAGGTAATCCAGAAGGGGAATGTAGAATTTGAAAACCATATGATAAAGGTGGAATTTGAGAGAATGTCTTTTTTTCTTAGATTCCAAAACTTGCCAGAAACAGAGAATGAAGATCTCAAGGAGATTATGACCACAATTTTAGCAGAATATATTAAAAGAGACAAACAACAGCTATGGTGGGATATTGATTTGATCTATAGGATTAATTCAGCACATGCTAGAACACACAACGTGCCAAGGGAAGTACATGTTACATTTCTTAGAAAGACCACAAGAGATGAGGTCTTAGGAGCTCAAAGGGTGGGACCACTAAACTATAAAGACAAAGAAATAACCATTCTTAAACAGATTCCAAAGAAAGTAAGAGATAAGAGGAAGAAATACTCCTCTTTAGCAAAGAAATTATATAACAATGGAATCTGGTTTAAATGGTTGTTGCCAGAAGGAATGCTAATTTTCTGGGAGGGCAGTAGAATTAGAATTAACACAGTTGCGGAGGCAGAGGCCTTTATTAAAAAAAATAGTGCCCTCCTAGATCAAACAGGGGACAGTACACAAGATGTGAAGGAGGGAGGGGCCGCGGCTCTGCCAGCAGACAGGGGGGAGGACGCAACACTTAGAAGACTCAGATCACAAAAATGAGTTGAAACATTTTTGCAATTGTTGTTATAATGTAACTCTCGGAAGTGATACAAAAGATGATTGAATATATACAATACAATAATACAATACAATAGTAGAGTTGGAAGGGACCTTGGAGATCTTCTAGTCCAACCCCCTGCCTAGGCAGGAAACCCTATACCGTTCCAGACAAATGGCTATCCAACATCTTCTTAAAGACTTCCAGTGTTGGGGCATTCACAACTTCTGGAGGCAAGCTGTTCCACTGATTAATTGTTCTAACTGTCAGGAAGTTTCTCCTCAGTTCTAAGTTGCTTCTCTCCTTGATTAGTTTCCACCCATTGCTTCTTGTTCTGTCCTCAGGTGTCTTGGAGAATAGCTTGACTCCCTCTTCTTTGTGGCAACCCCTGAGATATTGGAACACTGCTATCATGTCTCCCCTAGTCCTTCTTTCTCTTAAGCTAGACATACCTAGTTCCTGCAACCGTTCTTCATATGTTTTAGTCTCCAGTCCCCTAATCATCTTTGTTGCTCTTCTCTGCACTCTTTCTAGAGTCTCCACATCTTTTTTACATCGTGGTGACCAGAACTGAATGCAGTGTTCCAAGTGTGGCCTTACCAAGGCATTATAAAGTGGTATTAACACTTCACGTGATCTTGATTCTATCCCTCTGTTGATGCAGCCTAGAACTGTGTTGGCTTTTTTGGCATATTGATGATTGAATGTAAAAACAAAAAGCTGCCAATGTTTATTCAAATTTTGATGTTTTTTCTTTTCTTTTTGGTTAAAGTTGTGAGATTCGGGGGGATTTCTACCTCCCGCATGATGTAGCTGTCATAATTTTTCTACACCTATTTACCTTTTCCCCTAAAACATTTGTAAAAAACCAATAAAAAATTTACAATAAAAAAAAAAAGAAAATGGGGATTTGGAGACTGGATTTGACATTATCAACTGGGTCACCTTCCCAAACAACAGCTTTCTTAAAGTCAAAGTTGGAAAGATCGACCCATCAGCTTCTCCAGATAAGCTGTTCACCATTTCTGCACAAGACATCATCTGGCCCGCCATGTTTAACCAGGTATAGCCTACTCAGATTTCAAAATGTGTGTTCTTCCCCAACCCTTCTTGCTTCCAGAATTATTGATTTGAATGGATCTAATCCTTCAAATTGTCAAGTTGAAAACTGCAAACGTGAAGAAATAGAGGTAGTCCTTGAATTACAACTACAATTGAGGCCGAAAAATTCCATTGCTAAGTGAGACACTGATTAGGTTTTGCTCAATTTTATGACTTTTCTTGGTACAGTTGTTAAGTGAATCACTGCTATTTTAAAGTTAGCAACATACTTGTTAAATTATCTGGCTTCCTTTTGACTTTGCTTGTTCAGAAGTTACATAATTTTTTTTATTTTTTTATTTTCTTCGCATTTCTAGACCGCCCCCTCTCCCAAAAAGGACTCAGGGCGGTGTACAGTCCACACAACAAATAACAAGTATTAAATACAAATATAAATACAGATATAAATACACATAAGGAGGAGGTTAAAAATTTAAAAGAACTGTACGGAAGAATATAAATATGGTTCTAAAAACCCTAAAATCAGTTAAATTTAAAACCGTACCCTATAAATAACCAGGTAAGAATATGTTTCCAGGAGGTAACAGTTGTCACAATTATAATTATGCCAGGCCAGCTAATCGAAACAGGTGAGTCTTCAATTTTTGTCGGAAGGAGCAGAAGTCTGTGGTGGTTCTGATATCGGGGGGGAGGTCATTCCAGAGGGTTGGGCCCATCACAGAGAAGGCCCTACTCCTTGGCGCCGCCCGCTGGCATTGCCTAGTGGACGGCACCTGGAGAAGCCCCTCCCTGTGAGAGCGGATCGGACGCAGGGATGTATGTGGGAGATGATCACATGATCCCAGTACATTCACACACACACACACACACACACACACACACACACACACAGCATACCAGGGGTTGTAACACAAATACATACCTATTTCCCTGGCTTAGCTGATAAGGAGGAGAGCCTGTGGCTAAGTGGCTAATATAACTGCCTAATATGTAATACAGCCCAGGTTCAAATCCCAGTAAGGGTATGGCTAGCTGATGAGAGCTAAATAGCTTGAAATGGATCTATACTAGTCTCCCTTTATTTATTTATCAGCACAAATACAACACACACACACACACACACACACACACACACACACACACACACATATATATATATATATGCCAGTTGCCAAGCATGCGAATACTTCAATGGACATAAGTGTGAAAACCCATCATAAGTCACTTTTTTCAGTGCTTTTGTAACTTTAAAGTGTTGAAGTGAATGGTTGCATTTCAGTACCTGAAATGATCAGAAAACCTAAAATATAGAGATAGAAATCTTTGTATAGTAAGGCTTAAAATAACTTCCTGACATCTTCTTGTCATATTTTTATGCTTTTAGCAGAAGTTAATCCGATAACTAGACTCTTTCCTTGTTGGCATTTCAAGGTTGCCTAATTATAATAGCTCTAGATCTCGGTCATCTAGATCATCTAGATTTAGATATGCATTAAAGTAACAAAAGCTTCGTATGACGGAACTCGTAACATTTTAATACGAATGGTGTGAAAGTTAATGCCTATTGTGTGTTGGGAGATTTCCCTAACAAGGATATGTTTGGAAAATCCATGTTTGTTTCCCAATAGTGACTCTGAATATTATTTGAATGTACACAACTTGAAGTGCCTTTTAATGTAAACAGGGGAATAACAGGATATTAATGCTATTGAAAAAAATTGTGGAAAAAAATAGGAAGAAAGCTGTCATCTCTTTGCTTGAGGACATATTCTAGTTGATGGTTATTACATGCTTTTGAATTGGATTCTCTCCTAGTAACTATATGGATAAATGACATTTCATTTTATTTTATTTATTATTAAATTTACAGTGTATTGCCGCCTATTCACCCCTGGTGACTCAAGGTGGCTTACAGAATATAAAAACCACATCTAAAAAACAGTAAAACTAATAAAAATAAATAAATTAATGTAATAAAATCAATGTAATAAAATCACCCCCAACCTCCGATCCCAGTGACAGATGATCACACAAGCCATTTAATGGGTTCCATCCTGCTCTGGGTTCCCCAGGCCCACTGCAGAACTAGGTCTTCAGCGCCTTCCAGAAGAGTATTAGAGTGGGGGCCATTCTAATCTCCAGGGGAATGATGTTCCGGAGAGAGGGAGCCACCACAGTGAAGGCCCTTCTGGGTCCCACCAGGTGTATCTTCCTCGGGGATGGACCCGCAGCAGTCCCTGCCTCCCTGTTCTGATAGGTCGGGTAGATGTGACTGGCAAGAGATTGTCCCTCAGATCACCTGGTCCCACCTTGAATTGCACCCAGAAGCAAATCAGCAGCCAATGCAAAGCCACAAAGTTGGCTTTTCCAGTAAGCCGGCCTGGCCTGTTAATGTTAATGTTAATTTTAATTTATTTTAAATGTACTGTTTCTTTTTTTAAAAAAAAATCGGTTTGGTCTTTTTGGAATTGGGTTTAATCTTTTTTTAACTTTTGTGATGTGTGTTTTTAATGTTGCACGCCGCCCTGAGTCCTTTGGAGAAGGGCGGCATATAAATCCAAATAAACCTAAACCTAAACCTAAACCCGCAGGAGAGGTGATACATGTGCACATCAGGGTCTGCACAAAACCATGTGGGCCGTTACATTTTACACCAACTGGAGCTTCCAGATGCTCTTCAAGGGAAGCCCCATGTAGAGCGTGTTGCAATAGTCAAGACAGGAAGTGACTAAGGCATGAGTGACTGTGAGTAGGGATTGCTGGTCCAGAAAAGGGCATAACTGGCACACAACTTGCAGTTGCGTGAAGGCCCTCATTGCACGACCGTCACCTGCTCTTCAAGCAGTAGTAGTGAGTCCAGGAGAACCCCCAGATTATGCACAGGGTCTGTTTGGGGTAGTGCCACCCCATCCAAGACCAAAGATGACAATTATCTCTAAGCCAATGAACCCCAAACCCAGAGACACTCAGTCTTGCCAGGGTTTAGTTTCAAACCCAAAACAGGGATGACATAATAAGTCATCATTGTTTAGCAGATATTGAAACAATTGTTTTGATCCCATCTGTTCACTAATTCATTATCTTCCTATTTGCCTTTTGCCTTATCATTCATAGTACTTTTTCCCTAGCTTTCCTTTTGCTTGAATGGCATATCCTAATTTTCAAATTTTCCATTTGCTAATCATTGTATTTGGGAAGTTACATAGGCTACAGGTTGACCAAATAGCTCAATCTCTGTTTGATTCAGGAGTGATTGGTTAGTTCTTTTTGCAACTATTTAATTGTTTTTTCATTCTTGCTTCTCAATGTCACATGTCCAAGACATTCATTGGACCTGGTAAGAATTAATTGAGTAGCTTATTAAAATTGTCACTGAATTGAAATTAAGAAAATAACTGAGTTGGAAGAGACCTTGGAGGTCTTCTAGTCCAACTCCCTCCTCAGGCAGGAAACCCTGAGCAGAGGGTTGTCCAATCTCTTCTTCAAAAACTTTCAGTGTTGGTGTAACTGCAACTTCTGGAGGAAAATCTTTCCATTGATTAATTGTTGTGGCTGATAGGAAATTTCTCCTTAGTTCTAGATTGCTTCTCTCCTTTATTAGATTCCGTTCATTGCTTCTTGTGCTGCCTTCAGGTGCTTTGGAAAATAGGTTGACTGCCTATTCTTTGTGGCAACCTCTTAGATATTGGAACACTGCTATCATGTCATTCCCATCCTCATCCTTTTTATATCTCCTGAAGCAAAGCACAGAAAAATGTTAAGGATTCCTTTATATAAAGGCCAATTCTCAGAATACAGTATAAAAGAGTTGAGAGGAATCTTGGAGGTCTTCTAGTCCAACCCCTGCCCATGCAGGAGACCCTATACCATTCCAAACAAATGGCTGTCTGAACTCTTCTAAAATTCCCACAGTGTTGGGGCATCCATAACTTCTGAAGGCCAGCTGTCAAAACACAAGGTCAAAAGCAAACAGCCTAATAATAGATAAGTAACTTGATGCCATCCACAACATATGGGCAGTAGAAGCCATCAGAAAGTAAAACTTGATTTTATAGTACACAGATTTTTCATTCATTATATGGCAATCACAGAAATTCTGTACCATAATAACTGCATCAGTCTTTTCTAGAATGAATATGCTTAGTGCAGCTTTGGGTCCTTGAATATTTGCTTGGCCCAACATCCAATATAGAATTGTTGAGACACACCTGAGTGCTTACAAGGAACTACCATCACTGTATTAAACCATCCACTTTTAAAAAGGAATATACAAATACACAGAGAGACACATGCAGAGAGTTGGCTGCTTGTACAGATGTACACAGTAGGTGCCACAGCTCCATGAAAAGTGATTTTTGGTATGAGTTATACTGCAAATCTCATTCACAATTCATTATGTGCAGATCATTTAAACAGTATACCCAATCTTTACCACCAGTCTCCTAATTCTATATTAAAAGGAATAAATAAATATTTACAAATCCAGATACACACAATGCACACAGAGACAGACAGACAGAGAGACAGAGAGACAGACAGACACATAGAGAGACAGACAGACAGAGGCAGAAAAATGATGTATCAATTACCTTTCCATAAGAAAAAATGGAGTAGAAAAGACATATTTACTTGCCATTTCAAAGTTAATTACTGATCCCCAATTTCCCTGTGAGAAAAAAGAATTATCTCCCACTTTAGCTGTAGTCTTAGCACTGAAAGGTCTACGTCAACTTAAACATTCCCCAAGAACATGGTTTGAAGGCAATCAATTTACAAAGGACAATACAGGAAGACATGATCTGAATACCGAGAACAGTAGGATGGATGGATGGATGTATAGATAGACCGATACACCGATACGCCGATAGACAGACAGAGAGATAGACAGACAGATGGATAGGTGGATAAGTGGATGGATAGATGCCTTGCCAAATTCAAATTTATCCCCCAAATGGCAAAAGAATGATAAAACTATGGCTCTTAGATTGCTTCTTTTCCCACCAATCTTTGGTGTGCCAGTGACTGAATCCAAATCACATGGCTACAGAGCAGGGGTGGGTTCCTGCCAGTTCTAAGCTCTTCTATAGAAGAGGTTCCACAAATCTACAGTGCCTTTTAGAACCGGTTCCAGCTCCCTCCTCCGGCCCCTCCGCACATCATCAAGATGAAGAGCGAGAGGAGGAATTCTGGGAGTTGAAGTCCACAAGTCTTAAAGCTGTCAAGTTTGAACACCCCTGGGTTTTTTTTTTCTAAAGGGGTTAGGGGTGCAAGGGTCTTGTAACTTGACAGCTTTAAGGCGTGCTTCAAATGCCAGAGTTTCTGAGCTAACATTTTGGTTGCTAAGCAAGAGCGTTGTTAAGTGAGTTTCACCACATGTTACAAGTTGGCCACGCCCACCCAGTCACATGGCTGGCAAGCCACTCCCACCTGGTCCCATGGCCAGCAAGCCATCCCCACAAAGCAGGCCACACCTACAGAAGAGGTTCGAAAAATTTTTGAAACCCACCACTGCTACAGAGGCTTCTTTTGGTCGCTGGTTGAATTTCTAACCTAAGTACCCTTTCTGGATAAATTTGTTCTTGTGAAAAATTGCTAAAGTGAATGGTCATACGTGGGGGCTTGCCTGTGTTTAGATGTAAAATTCACCCTGAAATAGAATTTTCTGATAGAAAATTGTGACTTTTAATAAATCCTGCTTTCACGTCTTGATAGGTTCAACCTCTTTCTGTATGCAATGACAATTGCTATTCAGGGACCAGGGAGAGGAAAATAGAAGGGAAGCCATTTTGCTGTTATGACTGTATTCCATGTGCAAAAGAGAAAATTTCAAACCAGATGGGTAAGATTTGCTTTCCAAAAAAACCATTCAGACTCCTTAACTGTGATTCAAAATGCTAATATTTAACCTTCCAAGGGGACTATTTATGTCATGACTGAATGAATGACATTGCTCCATAAATTTTAAAAATAAAAGGATATTTCAGAGAATCCAAAAGCAAATGACCTATTCCACTTGTTCCACATTATTGCTTCTGATTAATGCAGAACAAAACTATGAAAAGATAAGCCTGATGAAAACCCTTTTCTGTTGTAGGATGAGGGATTTCCCCAAGAAAGATAGAAGAGAGAGAGGGAATGAAGGGAGAGAGAGGGAGAGGGAGAGGAAGGAGAATGTGCATAAAAGAGGAAAAGGGTAGAATTGTAATCACAAAACATTAATTAACTCTTCTATTTATTAACTATCTTTTCCACTATATTACTATTTTCAGAAATAGATCTTAATGCTTTCTTGCTTCAGATGCAGTTGATTGTTTCCAATGTTCAGAAGATCATTATCCAAACAAGGCTCAAAATCTCTGTATTCTAAAAACTACAACCTTCCTGTCTTACAATGAGCCACTGGGAATCACTTTGGCCACTGTTAGTCTCTTCTTTTCTTTGCTGACAGCTTTGGTGTTGGGAATCTTCATTAAAGAGCAGGACACACCCATAGTCAAAGCCAACAACAGGAATCTCACTTATGTTCTTCTCGTTGCTCTCCTCCTTTCCTTTCTTTGCAGCTTACTCTTCATTGGGAAACCTGACCAAATGAAATGTCTATTGCGACAAACTGTTTTTGGCATCATCTTCTCTGTGGCCCTGTCTTGCATTTTGGGGAAAACAACCATTGTTGTTATTGCTTTCATGGCCACTAAGCCAGACTCCCAAATGAGGAAATGGTTGGAGAACAGTTTGGCCAAAGGTATTATCCTATCTTGCTCCATAGCACAATTCACCATTTGTACAATGCGGTTGGCAATTTCTCCCCCATTCCCAGATTTAGATATGCACTCCATGGCTGAAGAAATTGTGCTGGAATGTAATGAAGGTTCAGCCACCATGCTTTACCTTGTCCTTGGCTTTATGGGGTTCTTGGCTTCTACCAGCTTCACGGTGGCCTTTCTAGCCAGGAAGTTACCTGACAGCTTTAACGAAGCCAAATTTATCACCTTTAGCATATTGGTCTTTTGTAGTGTCTGGATATCATTTGTACCAACATATTTGAGTACAAAGGGATAATATATGGTGGCCGTGGAGATCTTCTCCATTTTAGCTTCGGCAGCTGGGTTACTGTGCTGCATCTTTTTCCCCAAATGCTGTTATTATTTTTAGACCTGATTTGAATACAAAGGGACAATTAATAAAGAAATGGTTCAGATTTTGTTTATTGGTGTGGTGCATTAAGTGTTTCCCTGATTCCAACAATAATGTGAGAGTCATTACATGACAGAATTGTTGATTCAGTACCATACAGTTACACATATAGTTATCATCTCAACACAAATTTCTAACAAAAATCTCTCACACATATTGAAGAGAAAAATTCATATGAAGAAATCTATAACCAGGACTACAAAATTATTATGATTGCTTGGGGGAATTTTTTTGGATATGGGATTGATTTAGAGAATTGGCAGAAATTGTGGTCTCAAAATTATAAAATGACTATCTCAACAGCATATAAAGAAAATCTGTATAAGATTTTTTACAGGTGGCACGAGAATAGCAAGAATGTTCAAGAACAAAACGGAAAAGTGTTGGAAATGCCATCAGATACTGGGCTTATATTACCATATGTGGTGGACTTGCACAGAAGCTAAAAGATATTGGACTAAAATCCACAATTAGTTGGAAAAAAAATGATACAAAAACACATAAGACTTTAAACCAGAGATTTTTTTATTGGGAATTATACCGGAAACATACAATAGACAGTTGAAATATTTGATTGTAAATGTGCTAACAGCAGCTAGAATTGTATTTTCTAAAAATTGGAAAAATGAGAAAATACCAATGCAAGAGCAAGTTATTCACAAAATAATGGAATGTGCTGAAATGAGTAAATTGACATTTGAAATTAGAGAACAAGAAGATAAACAATTTTATAGGATATGGGACTTATTTTATCAGTGGTTAGTTTAAAAACATGGAAATGAAACATATCAGAAAATGTTGTAAATACAAGAATAATGGAATGATATAGAATATAATATAAAAATATTTTATTATTGAATACATTTAGGATAATGTTATGAATTGTTATAATATAAATGAACCCAATATCTACTATAACTCATTTAAAATGAAATACGGTATTTAAATATATTTGATTTGATAATATGTGTGTTCAGTGAGGAAGACGAAAACTACCTTCCACCTCACCGCGCCACAGATTGTGCCATAGAGTTCAAACCTGGGGTAACCTTACCAAAGCCCAAAATGTGCCTTTCGGACTACAAGGAGCACCCGCAGTATTCATGCAGTACATAAATGAAGTGCTACACGACCACCTGTACCGCGGAGTACTCGTTTATTTAGATGACATCTTGATCTTCTCTGAGACCATGGAAGAACATGTGAAACTGGTACGGCAAGTCCTGAAAAAACTTCTAGCTGTCAAACTTTATGCAAAATTGTCAAAGTGTGAATTCCACAAGACCTCGCTAGATTATCTGGGATATCGTATCTCCAATGAAGGAGTAGAAATGGACCCAGAAAAAGTGAAAGCGGTGTTAGATTGGAAACCTCCAAGCACTCGCAAACAATTACAAAGCTTCCTTGGATTTGCAAACTTTTATAGGCAGTTTATTCCAACCTTTGCTGAAATTGCCCTACCATTGACTGACCTATTAAGAACGGGGCCTTCTCCTACTAAACCAAAAGCAAACCAACCATTAAAATGGACAATCGACTGTCAAAAGGCTTTTGAGAAATTAAAACGGCTCTTTGCCCAAGAACCCATATTGCAACACCCCGATCCAGAGCGACCTTTCATAATCCAAACGGATGCCAGTGATGTCGCGATTGCCGCGGTGCTACTACAAAGAATAAAGAAGGCCACCTCTTATCATGCGCTTACATCTCCAAGAAACTCACCACTACGGAAAGAAGGTGGCCCATTTGGGAGAAAGAGGCATTCGCGATCAGGTGGAGCATGCTCACCTGGAGGCATCTCCTGGAAGGGGGGGATATACCGTTCGAGGTATGGACTGATCATAAAAACCTCGAAACTCTCCTTGCCCATCGAAAGTTATCCCCCAAACAGGTCCGTTGGGCCCAATATTTCCAAAGGTTCAAATTGGAAATTAAACACATCCCCGCAGGGAAGAAGTTGTTAGCAGATGCACTGTCGAGAAAACCCCAGTTTGACAGTAAGAAGGAAGAAATTTTCCACCCCATCATATCTCCTTCTCACCAAAAGGCAGCTCAAGTCACCAGCTTAATGCCAACATGCCTGTCTTATTAAATTGGAGTTTTAAGGACTACTTTGCCTTGGACAATGATTTAATTCTGCATGATATTTGGAACGCTGACAACGTGATTTTATATAAATGGTAAGTGATCACTACGGAAAGAATGCACAAATCTTGTAACCAATTGACACACTGTTCGTAATGGAAGATGATTTTATGTTTTTGCTTTGTTTTGTCTGTTTATGTTTGTCTGTAAATAAAAACTTTTATTAAAAAAACATTTTTACTACTGGTTCCAAAGGTGGGTTCCTACCGGTTCACACCGGTTCAGTAGAACCGGTACGTCAAATCTACCGAACTGGTTAGAAGAGGTTCCACCGGTGGACCCGGAAGTAAGTTCCGGAACACCTGTCCCGGGCCTGTCGCTCGCTCGCTCCCCCCCGCCCGTCCGGAAGCCGCTCCATCGCTCCCTCCCCCTGCCCGTCCGCACTATCCTAGCCCGGCCCACCACTCACTGATTGGCTACCTCACCAATCACCCCGCCCGCCTCTAAGAACCCTATCTAAACCCACTTACCTTTTTTCCTGCTTGGCTCTCTATTGCTGCCTGCCGACTCCGAGGAGGTAAGTAATCTGCAACTAAGCGTGGGGCCGGTGGGGGGCTGTCGCGGCCCTGCACTATAAGCAAGTCCGGTGACCTTTTGTGACCTTGCAAGGATCCTGGGCTCACTTATAGCGCAGGGCTGCAGGGCCACCAGAAAGCACGGGTGCGGGGGTGGGGATGGCGGCGGGAGCTTACGCGGCGTGGCTGGTGTCTTTGACAAGTTCGGAGACCTTGCAAGGCCTTTGCAAAGTCCCTGGACTTGCCTATGATGCCTGGCCGCCAAAAAGCATGGGCACGGGGGTGGGGACGGCGTCAGGAGCTTATGCGGCATAGCCGGCATCTTTGACAAGTTCGGGGACTTCGTAAGGCCTTTGCAAGGTCCCTGGACTTGCCTAAGATGCCTGGCCACCAGAAAGTATGGGCGCGGGGGTGGGGACGGCGGCGGGAGCTTACACGACGCGGTCAGCACCTTTGACAAGTTCAGGGACCTTGCAAGGCCTCGGTGTTTTTTGCATCGGGGCGTGCTGCAAGATAGAGGGAGTGAAGACCTTTTCTGGAATGTTGGTGGTGGAGGTGCAGCCCCGTGCTCAGCAAAGCAAGTCCGGGGAGGTCCTTTGCGCCGGCCGGAAAAGGTCTTCACTACCTCCCTCTTGCAGCACGCCCCAATGCAAAAAATGCCGAGATCGGTGCACTTGGGGCTGCAGCTGCGTTGTCTAGGGATGCTAAACCAAGCTGCGCGCCTTTCCCAGCTGCTTTCACTGCTTCCCGGAGCACCAAGAACCTTTGCGCTCTTCTCCGTGCTCTCCTCAGCTCCTCGCGACTGCAATAGATGTCCAGAAGTGGCGGGGGCTGGAAACCCAAGCCCCCATTAGCCACAAAAGCCGATTCTGGACATCTATTGCAGTCGTGAGGAGCCGAGGAGAGTGCGGATAAGAGCGCGAAGGTTAGGGTTCCTGGGCAACGTGTGTGCGTGAGGCTGGAGCAGTTCCGCTCTGAATGGAGGGAGAGGAAAAAAGTTGGGATTCTCCCTCCTGCAGCCTTTAAAGGGCAGAGAGAAGCCGAACTTCCCCCACCCCCCATTCACAGAGGAGCTGCGTTGCCAGGGAGACAGCCAGTGCAGGTGAGCCGCGTGGTTTCTCCGATCGCACGGGTGCTCCACCAGCTCGGGTGAAGCCAGACTGGAGACGTTTCTCTTCTCAGAAATGTCTTCTCAGAAGTAAAGCTGTGGCAGCCTGCCTGTCCCTTTCAGGTGCTTTCAGGGGGAGCATAAAGGGAGCCGCAGCTCCTCTGTGAATGGAGGGAGAGGAAAAAAGTTGGGATTCTCCCTGCTGCAGCCTTTAAATGGCAGAGAGAAGCCAAACTCCCCCCCCCCCCCCGCATTTACAGAGGAGTTGCTGCTCCCTTTATGTGGATGTAATGTGATATTTTGCAAGGAATGGGAAATCTCTCATGCAGTCTCCGAACAAGAAAAATGTATTTGAATGTTAATGGGGGAAACAGGTGGGCTAATTATAATCTTAAACTATTTTTGGCTTACTATACAGTTAATTTAGTGCAAAGCCGTGCAAAGCCGTATTAGATTTCTTTTTTAAAAAAGAATTTTATTGTTTTTTAAACATTTATGGGGAAAGGTAAAAGGGTACATAGAAAATTTTGGCAGCTCCCGTGCTAGTGGTAGAAATCCCTCCAAATCTCACAATTTTTACAATGTTAAAGACAACGTATAAAAGATAAGCAAAAACAGAATCTTGTTCTACATTATATCAACCATGTGTTCAATCATCTCTTTTTTGTCACTTTCTAGTATGTCAAGAATTACAATAATATTTCAAATGCATTTATTTTTGTGACCTGAGCCTTTTCGATATTGCTCCCTCCTCCCTGTCCCCAGATGGAGCCACAGCCCCTCCCTCCTTCATATTTTGTACATTACTGCCTTTTTCACTACCTCCCATATTTTCGTCCTCTAGGAGAGAACTGTGTTTTTTAATGAAGGCTTCTGCCTCCCCCACTGTATTAATTCTAATTCTGTTTCCCTCCCAAATTTCTTTGATAAGGAGGAGTACTTCCTCCTTTTCTCTCTTATTTTTTTTGGAATTTGTTTAAGAATGGTAATTTCTTTGTCTTTATATTTTAGTGGTCCCCCCCTTTGAGCCCCTAGCACCTAATCCCTCGTGGTCCTCCTAAGAAATTTAACATGTACCTCCCTTGGAACATTATGTGTTCTAATCCTGTAAACCAGATCCATATCCCACCACAACTGTTCTTTGTCTCTCTTAATATATTCTGCTAAAATTGTACTCATAATATCCTTAAGATCTTCACTTTCTGTCTCTGGTAGGTTCTGGAATCTGGGAAAAAAGGACATTCTTTCAAATTCTATCTTTGCCATAAAATTTTCCAATTCTAAATTCCCCTTCCGGACTGCCTTAACCACCTCCCCCAGCCCAGCCGCCCCCTCCTCCAACACATTAATTCTTTGTTTGTTTTCTGTTATATGGTGTTGTACACCTCTGAGTTCTTCTTTGAGATCTGTCACCTCCTTTTTCAACTCATTTTGACCCCTCATAATTTCCTGAAACATTTGGGTAATGGATAAGTCTTTTGAGCTCTCTCCAGTCCCTTCTTGTTGTAACAATGAAGTAATTTTCGTCTGATGCATACTTGGGCTGGAGGTGGCAGATGTGGGAGCAGAGAATGACTTGCCCGTTGGTGGTTTTTGCGGCCCCATTTATCTGAGTTCAGAGATGGTATAAATCTTTTACAAAAGAAATGGCGTCAGTGGAGTGCGCAGCTGTGCCGATCCAAGGAGGCAGGCAAATCCGAAAGTGAAAAGTTAGTTCTCCATCACAGTTCCAAGTCATGGAGGCACACCAGAAAGGGGAAAATCAAATAATCAAAATCCAGGAAGACCATATAACAGGAGAGGTCCAGGGGTCCTTCAGGGGGGGCAATAATACAATGCCAGAGATTTTTTCAAAGGTAGTTTCAAAAGGCAGACTTCATTTTTAAGTACAAAAATGAAGACGGAGGGGAGCCATCTTGGCTCCTCCTTTCACAGGGAGAAGAACAAAGATTTCCATAAAGTTTTTTTTCCCTTTAAGAAAGCAGCTCAGCAATCACCTCTTGCAGTTGTTATATGAATCTTTCTCACATAGTTAATACAGGTGACAAGTCAGCCTTTATTCTCTCTCCATTCCGATATAGAGAGAGATAATTCAAATGCCGCTTTATCCGAGGGAGGGAAAGAGAAAGAGAAACCCCTCCCTAATCTTCCAGCTTCAAATAGATTGAACACAAATTTACAATGGTCTGCTGCTTATCCATTAACGATAATTAAGGAGATTAGGATGGATCTCTCACCACCCACATTCCAGCCGCTCCTCCTTAATTAACTCCTTCCTCCCGGAGCCCATTCAGCGAAAGGGCAGACAGCCAGATGCTGTTCCATGGCCCCCCTCCGTTCCCCGGCTCCTGGGGCGAGGCTGGAAACACCCCCGCCGGCTGCCAACGAATCCAGGGGGTTCCAGCAAGCCGCCCTGCAGCAGGTGGCCCCTCCGAGACCCCCTGTGCTCCTAAAAGGAGCCCACCAGAGAGACGAAAAGCGGACAACAACGTCCGTCGCCTTCAGTGACCAGAAGTGATCTCCAAAACAGTATTAGATTTCTGTGGTTTTATCTTCCTTGGTTGGTTTTGGGGAGAGCAATGGAAAGCTAAAACAAATGCTGTGTAACAAGGAACCGTAAAACATTCCTTTTGATTCATTGGAGAATTAAAACCAAACATTATTTCAAAGGAGAGAAGTTTCATATCATGCAACTTTCATCAAAACTGTTTCACATGCCCTTAAATCTTGGGGGGGGGGGGAGACAATAGTGAACATCTAGGAAGTAGGGTAGTAGTGGCAAATATCTTAGAATAATATTATGATGCAACTATTATAAATTGTTCAGCAATAATTTCACTAAAAGAATTGTGTGTACTATATATAAATTGTTACTTCTTAGCAGGAAGTCCAATATTTTTTTCTTTGGATTTTCCCATTTGGCTGAGTTTTTCAGTACTCCGACATACTATTCTTTTTTATTGCGGATATATTTATTGGGTTTCAGTCTCCCATCAGTTAAGAAGACAAGAACTGCAAAGCAGGTGGTTGTGTGCAAATATCATAAGTATTTTTGGAATGTATGTGTGATGCTACCATTGTGAATTTCTTGTTAAGAACACTTATCAAGTTTTAATATTATGACTGTCTAACATATTTAGAGGGCGAGTGCTTGCTTGTTGCAGTAAAGTACAAATGCCATAAGCAAAATACCTGTTTACTCAGAGGTCTATTCCTGCTTAAATTGCTTGATAGCAGTGTGCAGAAACTTTAAATTGTATAGCTCACAGCACTAAAGAAACCTTATATAGCAGTGACTACTCTTGGCTGTTTCTGCTTCCAAGTGATGCTTTTGAAATGTACTGGAGCATATTAGGGATTTCTGCACTGAGAAGCAGAAGGATGGACTCTCGCCTTTATGATGGGCTTTTGAGACACTGGAAAGCAGTGAGAACTTTTGCTACTTCTAAGTACTTCCAAATCCAATAAGAAATTGATTATCTTTCCTTGAGCCTCTTTATGCAGGGACAGGTGCTGAAAAATCCTTCAAAGAAATGGAAACAGTGATTGTGTGTCTGTCTGTGTGTGTGTGTGTGTGTGTGTGTGTGTGTGTGTGTGTTTGGAGGGGGGGTGTTTCTGTTGTGTAGGATTGGAATATAACTTATTGGCCCTGGATTTTGAGGGTGGAGGGAAGCTGAAATGCAGTTGGGACAGACTGGGGAGTCCTATGTTTTCTCTCTTTTACATTTTCAGAGATTATATACAGTATAAAGAGTTAACAGTTGCACTGATTGTACTTTATGTTTGTGTACACAAAACAAAGAACAGGTAGTTCAGCACATGACTGCCAAGCCACTCCCACTTGGTCACATGGCTGGCAAGCCACTCTCACCCGGTCACATGGCTGGCAAGCCACTCCTACCCAGTCACATGGCCGGCAAAGACACTCCCACAAAGCAGGCCACACCTACAGAAGAGGTTCTAAAAAAAATTGAAACCCACCACTGACTGGTTTGCAAGTGTGGCTTGATGGGCATGGCAGGGGAAGGATACTGCAAAATCTCCATTCCCTCCCCACTCTGAGTCCAGCCAGAGGTGGTCTTTGCTGGTTCTCTGAACTATTCAAAATTTCCACTACCGGTTCTCCAGAACCTGCTGAATTTCACCCCTGAAGCTTCTATTTTCCCAAAAGCCCTTGTTTGGCAATCAGGAATTATATATCTAACCTTTGAGTTGGAAAAATGACCAAAGAACCACCATCTACAGGAGAGTTTTAATGCATTGCTTTATTATTTTCAAAATTAGCAGGTTTTAGTAAGTCACTAATTTCCAGCATCCAGAAAAGTCAAAAGTTGAAAGGTTATATGTCAGAAAACATGGGTAGTCAGTGACTTACATATTGAAGGCTACAGATTCTTTTAACTTCCAGCAGTATTTGCAATAGCATAAGGAAACTATAGAAGAGAATCATGCATTCAGATTACTCTACTAGACTAGCTCAAATTTGCCAAAGCAAAAGGAAGAAATGTCATCAATATGGAGGAACTTCATCACAATTTACACTGGTTGGTCAATGTTTTGCTTTCCCTTTTTTACCTCTATTGATAGCAGGTAAGATGCCTTCTGACTAGGATCTAATCCTGGATATTTTTGTACTTCATAAAGGGAGTACATATTTACCAGGTAACTGGTATCCCATCCACTTACAGAATTACATAATAACATAGTTGGAAGGGACTTTGCGAAGCCTTCAAGTTCAGCTTCCATATATCATTCCAGACAAATAGCTGTCCAATCTCTTCTTAGAAACCTTCAATAGTGGAGCATCCACAAGTTCTTGAGGCAAGCCATTACACTGATTAATTATTCCTACTATCAGATTTTTTCCCCTAATTCTAGGTTGTATCTCTCTTTGTTCAGCTTCAATCCATTACTTCTTATCTTGTCTTTTGGTGCTTTGGAGACTAGGTTCACCCCCTCTTCTCTGTGGCAGCCATTGAAATATTTGGAAGACTGCTATCATGTTACCCCTAGACCAGTGGTGGGTTTCAAAAATTTTTAGAACCTCTTCTGTAGGTGTGGCCTGCTTTGTGGGAGTGGCTTGCTGGCCATGTGACTGGGTGGGAGTGGCTTGCCGGCCATGTGACTGGGTGAGCGTGGCCAACTTGTAAAATGTGGTGAAACTCACTTAACAACGCTCTTGCTTAGCAACCAAAATGTTGGCTCAGAAACTCTGGCATTTGAAGCACGCAAGTCTTAAAGCTGTCAAGTTACAAGACCCTTGCACCCCTAACCCTTTAGAAAAAAAAACCCAGGGGTGTTCAAACTTGACAGCTTTAAGACTTGTGGACTTCAACTCCCAGAATTCCTCCTCTCACTCTTCATCTTGATGATGTGCAGATGGGCGGGGGGAGGAAGCTAGAACCGGTTCTAAACGGCACTGTAGATTTGTGGAACCTCTTCTATAGAAGAGGTTAGAACTGGCAGGAACCCACCCCTGCCCTAGACCCTCTCTTTATTGGACTACACACACCCAATTCTTGCAACCATTCTTCATATATTTAAGCCTCTAGTCTCCTAATTATCTTTGTTTTTCTTCTCTGCACTCTCAACATCTTTTGGGTACTGTGAAAAGAGACTTCTATCCATTGAAAAGTTGCAGGTAATAAGGTCTAGGAGTGGGCTTGCAGGCCTCACTGAACTAACATTTTAAACTAACATAATTGCAAAATGTACCAGACATATTTCTAATGTGCTGACTTGTGTGCTGCATTTTCTGAAAAGTAGGTAATTGTATGGATATATTTAGAGCAGGAAGAATGAGATGGTGGGAAATAAGGAACTGAAAGTAATAAATGGCTGAGAGTTCCAAATGTACACGAGTGTTTACAGAAAGTGACGGTCAGAAAGTAGGAAAGAACAAGGAAGTGAAACTATTGAATGCATATGTCAGTAAATAAAAAAGTATAAGAAATGTGTCTTGAGATAAGAATGGTGTCCTTTGCCCAATAGCAGTCCTTATAGGATCTGCTATCTGTTATTGGAACCCATTGCAATGGTTTAATTATGTAAGTTTTGTTGTGGAATTGCATTGCTATGGTGGCTATTGATGTTCCAAATTGCTCACGAAATAAACCTCTGATCTTAAAGTAAGATTTATTGCTTGTGTTGCTGTTTCCTGCTTTATTGGGATATTTTTATGACAGTACCATGATGACCAAAACTGGATGCAGGATTCCAAGTGAGGCCCTACTAGTACAGCATAAAGTGGTACTAACACTATCCCTCTTTTGATGCAGCCTAGTACTTCTAGTCGAAACCCTTGCTCAACCAGAAAACCCTATTCAATTTGAGACAAGTAGCTATCCAGTCTCTTCTTAAAAACCTCCACTGTTGGAGCCTCCACAACTTCTGGGGGCAAGACATTCCACTGATTAATTGTTCTCACAGTTAGGAAGTTTCTCCTTAGTTCTAAGTTGTTTCTCTCCTTGATTAGTTTTCATCCATTCTTTCTTGTCCTGCCTTCTAGTTCTTTGGAAAATAAGCTGACCCCCACCCCCCTCTTCTTTGTGGCAGTCTCTCAAATACTGGAATACTGCTATTATGTCATCCCTAGTCCTTCTCTTCACTAGACTAGCCATGCCCAGTTCCTGCAACTGTTCTTCATATGTTTTAGTCTCCAGGCCTTTAATCATCCTAGTTGCTCTTTCCTGCACTTTTCCCAAAGTTTCAACATCTTTTTTGAACAGCAAAAGTTATGCTGGTCATCTGTACAATAAACTCCTGAATTAGATTACAGCTGAGAATATTTTAGCTAAGGAACTGATGAGCTTTGAAGCAAGCTATTCCTGTTTGGACCATGCTCCATTAATAGAAAAACACACCTTTAGAACATGTTCAGGTCTTTATACCCTCTGTATTGACCTCAGATATATCTGTCAACTAGTATCCAGACCTAAATTATGGGAGAAACTGAAGAATTCCTTGATAGATAGATAGCTACTATTACTAATCTACATGTTATCTCAAACCCCTGGCCAGAAGTGTGATGAAATAGACAGTATGCAATGGAAATTCCCATCAGAATAGGTCTCAGACAAGATTGCCTTCTGGCACCTTTATTATTTAATCTGTTTATTGATCATCTTGTATTGATTGATTAATCCAATTATTCATCCACCAAAATTGGAACGTTAAGCATGTTTCAATTCTCTTCTAAGCTGATGATCCAATACTTCTTTTATGTACACAATGATTTGTGTTTTTTTTTTAAAAAAATTATTTACAAACATACAAAATACACACAGAGATAACTTTTACATTTACACAGTACATTGGAACTTCCTGTTCCTTCTAATAGCAGTTTCAAATCGGTACAATTTCCCCTTCTAATATATTTCATTTGATTTTCACCATTTTTAACCCTCTTATTTTACTCATCTATCTGATATATTGGGTAATTACCTCTAATAAGTTTAAACTCTCTTGAGTGCATATAAATATGTTAATTCTTCTTAACTTCTATTTTTGGGCTTTATTGGCTTCTTTCATTGGTCCTTGTTTCTTTCCTCCATCCACCTATACAATTTTCCCCATATCTGATAATATTCTATTTCTTCTTTTCCCTGAATTTCTTTTGTTAATTTGTCCATTTCGGCACAGTCCATAACCTTTCTTATTATTTCATCTTCACTTGGTATCAATTTATTTTTCCATGTCTGAGTGAAGGCAATCCTTGCTGCCGTAATTATGTGTAGAATTAAATACTGGATTTCTTTTTTATATTTCATTGTCATTATTCCTAGTAAAAATACTTCTGGTTTCCAATCAATTTTGACTCCTGGTATTGATTCTAGCCAATTTTTAATCTTTTTTCCAATACTTTTTGGCTTCCTCACACATCCACCATATGTGATAATATGTTATGTGTGTTAATTCAGTTTTCCTTGTATGCAACCGATAGTGTCATTTTTAAATTTTTCCCCCCAAATTTTTCCCATTTATCTAATTCAATATTGTAGCCAAAGTTCTGTGCCCATTTTACCATTTCTTCCTTCACAATTTCTTCTTCCATTTTATACTTCAGAAGAAATTTACATATTATCCCTATCATCTTTATTTCTGTGCTTTAAATTATTTTGTCTAATTTGTGTGGTTACATTTGAATGTCATATAATTTAGTATCCTCATTGTGTTTAGCTTTGATTTGCAAGTAGGTTAGCCAGTCGACTTTCATGTTTTGTTCTGCACAAAACACAGACTGATTTGAAACAGGGTTCTCTGTGCTTAACTATTGCTGCAAAGAAATGTCCTAAAATGATTATTCTGTGACTAAATTAAAGCTATCTGTAAAGGCCCTCTAAGATGTGTGGGTGGCAATCAATGGTGGGTTTCAAACGTTTTTACTACCGGTTCTGTGGGTGTGGCTTGGTGGGCATGGCTTGGTGGGCATGGTAGGGGAAGGATACTGTAAAATCTCTATTTCCACCCCACTCCAGGGGAAGGTTACTGCAAAATCCCCATTTCCTCCCAATCAGCTGGGACTCGGGAGGCAGAGAATAGATGGGGGTGTAGCCAGTCAGAGATAGTATTTACCGGTTCTCCAGAACTGGTCAGAACCTGCTGAATACCACTTCTGGTGGCAATCACATAAAAGAATCTTCAAACCTTCAGGTATTTGGGTATCTACAAGCTATGAAGCAAGTATGAAGCATGTTATTAATATGTTATGCTTAAAGTACAAAAATGTGCTTCATTTTATGTCTTTCTATTTCACAAAAATTGCTCAATTTTTTCTAGGAGTCAAATATGTCTTTCAACTAAGGTTTCAGCACAACTTCTTTTGTGGGCCCAGATAGTTCATTAATAGTGTATTTTATTTTATTTTATTTTATTTTTAAAAAGATCTATAGACTATGTACTATATCAGGGGTCTCAAACTCAATTTTCAGAGGCATAATGAAAGATTCCTGTATTTCTACTTGAACTCTTACTGGCTACATTTTATGTTATATTAAGGAATGGTTGTTTAATTGAGATCCTGCTCCTCAAAACCGGAATTGTAGGATAAAAATTACTGCTGGGTATTTTAAACAGCTACATTTTATATTGAGATGTTGATCTTCATTGTAGTGGTGTTAGAGATTCTTCCGAAAGCAATACCCATTTTTCCTCTCCCCATCTGCAACATCAATAGTAGTCCCCTTCCAAGTGTTCGCAAGTATTATCAGCCTGGAGATGTCATCATCTCTGCCATCATTTATCAGATCATTTTTCTTTCATCTGAGATCACTTTTCCAAGTCTTTCTTCTCATGAATTGCTTGATCAGTATCTGTAAGTATTTTCACCATTGCATTCAACCTCCTCTTCAATGGTACCTTATAGATAATATGCTTTAATTGTATGTTCCTTCTTTCACATTGGTGCTACACTATGGCTTATTCTACTGATGTTAGCAATTGTCCACCAAAAGCTGCCAGCCTCCAGCGCTCCTCCGATGTTCCCACTGGAGTGGGAGGGCAGGCAATGAAGCTGGAGGAGGGCGAGCCGATGTTCTTGAAGATGCTCCTGCCCGGTCTCCCGCCGGCCACCAGCGCCGCCGGCCTGCCAATCTCTCGCCCTCGCAGCTGGCTCCACAGCCGACATCCGACATCGGCGCCCAGCGTCCAAACTCGCAAGCCGACATCGGCTCTCTCTGCGTCTCCAGCCGACTCCAGCTGACTCACAGGCTTACAGGCTCTCCAGGCTCTCCAGCCGACTCCAGCTGGCTCACCGGCTTCTCTCTCAGCGCCCTCGGCGTCCCGCAGCCTCTCTCTCGGCGCCTTCGGCGTCTTGCAACCTCCCCGGCCTCTCCAGCTGACTCCACCTCTCTGCCTCTCCAGCGCCTCTCCAGCATCGCCGTTTGCGACCGACAGACCACCCTGGAGACCAACTCAGGTCGCGATGGAAAGCCAGGGTGGTCGCCCACTGGTTCTGACCCTCAAAAACAGCAAAGAGGGTCAGGTAACACCCCCATCTCTAAAATGAGCCCCGCGGTCCATGCGTAACTCAAAGGCAGCCCGCCATTGCCCCCGGAAGCCGGAAGTTGCCGGAAGTTGAGACAAACCTTGTTGATTTTATATATGCAATTACTTGAAAAATTCAAAGTCTTCCATATCATCTTCTCCATCATTCTTTTCATGAGCTGAAAACTGCTATGTAAGCCATGCAGTTGACTTAAAAATAAACTATATGAGTTTTGATTCAACTTGTATTTTATCTTTTATTTCATCAACAAATGAAGCAGAAATCTCTCAAAGGTATTTGAGAAGCTACTTCAACCTTCCACAGGTCTTTGATGGAATATCTGAACTGATTGACAACCTATGAAATTAAGACAAAATTCAAATTTAAGGTAATTGTGGAATGTTCTGTCACTAAAATATAACTGCCCCCCTTCACTTGACTCTTTGGGTTGTTACTGCAAATGTTACATCCTGCAAACACAATTTTACTATCAATCTGATGTTCATTAGATTAAGACAGCTAAAGAGATCATAGACCTGGGTGCAATTCTTATTTTTCTAACTAACCCTAGATAGGTCATTTGAAACGCCTTATTGGAACTCATACATTTTGGAATATTATTTGGAAACTATAATAGTCCAGGAGTCCACAAAAACAACACTAAATGTGATGCTGTGAGGGTGTGATTCAGTGGTGGGTTCCGGATCTTTTTGCATCCGGTCCATACGCTGCATGCGCATGCGCAAATGGCCTGGTTGGGTCAAATACAGGTAAGGAACATGGGAAGTCGGGTGGGCCCTCCGAAGCACTATACCAGAATGGTACCTGCTGCTCCCAGCAGGCACTGGTACACCTGTACTGGGCATACTGGCCGGAACCCACCACTGGTGTGATTCCAAGACAACTCTTGGAATACTGCATCCAGGTTTGGTCACCACAAATGCAAAAAAGTTGTTGAGACTCTAGAAAGAGTACAGAGAGAAGAGCAACACAGATGATTAGGGGACTGGAGGCTAAAAAAATATGAAGAACGGTTGCAAGAACTGGGTATGTCTAGTTTAATGAAAAGAAGCGCTAGGGGGACATGATAAAGTTTTCCAATATCTAAGGGCTGTCACAAAGAAGAAAAAGTCAACCTATTCTCCAAAGTACCTGAAGGTAGGACAAGAAGCAATGGATGGAAACTAATCAAGGAGAGAAGCAATCTAGAACTAAGGAGAAATTTTCTGATAGTTAGAAGAATTAAGCAGTGAACCAAATTGCCTCCAGAAGTTGTGAATGCTCCAACATAAAAACACTGGAAGTTTTTAATGAAGAGATTTGACAATTTGTCTGAAATGGTATAGTGTTTTCTGTCTGAGCAGGGGATTGGATTAGAAGACCTCCAAGGCACTTTCCAACTCTATTATTCTGTACTCTATATGGTGTAAAGCAAGAAAATGGAATTGCTGTCCCAAAGATACTTTTTCTTTTCAAGAGGCAACTGGACTTTCTGGTTTTTCTTTGAAGACGTCTCGCTTCTTATCTAAGAAGCTTCTTCTTTAAAAAAAAAAAAAGCACCTTTGGGGCAACTATGAACTGGATGACTGAGCATCTCCATAGACATATACAAATGTGTTTTATTACTCTCACTGAAGGTTCCTGACTCATAATTATCAACACACTTTGGCTCTGGCATTTGCTGTAAAAGAGATAAATGAACATACTAGTATTTTACCCAACATTTCTGTTGGTTTTCACATCACCACTGACAATTCTCTGGAAAGTACAACATATCCTTTAGCAATGGAACTTCTCTCCACAAGAGACAGATTTATCCCAAACTACAAATGTGATATCCAGAACAGTGCAGTAGCTGTGATAGGAGGACCACAGAGAAAGACCTGTCTCGACATGGCAATTATATTGCACAACTATAAGCTTCCACAGGTGAGATACAAATATAGATTTAAAGAGGAGAAATCATTATTAATTTCATCAAGCCAAAGAATACAGACTGCAGAATTTATTCCTGAAGGCATTTTCATATATTAATTTCAGATGTCATTTCAGAAAGTAGCATAATAGAACTAAAGTACTATAATTCATCTTCTTCTGAAGAGTTTTGGAAAGATTTATTAAATAATGCAGTTATTTAAAGACATATTATGCCTCCTACTTCCTTTTCTCCATTATTTCTCCTCTGTTGTGCATCACTCCATCTTCTGCTCACTTACAATCCCAAAGGGCCTCAAATATATTTTTCTCAGAAATAATTCAAATGCTTGAAATCTTGAGCAAAGAAGTTGATCAATCTATGAGAAGAAAATAGTCACCTCCACTATTCTTTAATGCTGACCAGATAGTTCTAAGCTCCAAGTTTGGAATTATTTCATATTGGAATTATTTCTTTGATGAAATCTATTATCCCCCTCCTGTATTTAGATCACATATGGATCAGCTCCCATGATGAATAATGAAGCAGATGCAGTTTTTTTTTCAGTTGGATGTTCCCAAATGAGATCCATCAGTTTAATGGAATATTACACTTACTATTACAGGATGGACCTGGGTTGGGATAGTTTCTATGGATGAGGAGAGTAAACAGAGGTTCATTCAAAAATGGCTTCCCAAGTTTTCTGAGAAAGGAATCTGCTTTGACTTTATGGAATGTATCAACCAAATGAAGTATGGCAATGAAGCTGCTGAAATGATTGAAGAGACAGATAAAGAGACAGATAAACAGTCTATGCTGTGGCACATGCTCTGAGGGCCATGCGCTCCTCCAAACTCAAAGAAGTTCAAATAATGGATGAGAGGAGATGGAAAGTTGTTCTGACCCCCATTCCTCCGTTGCCCACACAGTACACACACTCCGGAACAGTACAAGGGAACAAGGTTTATTACACCAACAGACAAGAGGCTTTGTGGCAGCAAGCCACCAAGACAGAACTCACAAAGACAGAACACACAAAAGCAGCAATCCAGCTTGCCAGGATCCCAGACTAGAGTTGCTGTCCAAAGTCCTTTGTTGATTGCTACGCAGAGCCTGTCCAGAGTCAGCCCTTTTATAACCT
>JAKRSK010006292.1:0-14336 GCA_029891615.1 Natrix natrix natrix | reverse complement strand
CAGTGGTGGGTTCCTGCTGGATCGCACCGGATCGCGCGCGCTCCCTTTCAGCGCTCCACCTGGCTTGCGCGCTCCCTTTCAGCGCTCCACCTGGCTTGCGCGCTCCCTTTCAGCGCTCCACCTGGCCTCGCGCTCCCTTCCGGCGCTGAAACCGGAAGTACAGTCTTGCCCCGCCCCTGGCGAAGCAACGACGCCTGCCTGCGCTCCACCAGTCTCGGCTGGGAACGGAGATGTTTCCTCAGCGGAGCGGAGCGCCTGAAAAGACTTTTCAGGCGCTCCGCTCCGCTGAGGAAACATCTCCGTTCCCAGCCGAGCTGGTGGAGCGCAGACAGGCGTCGTTGCTTCGCCAGGGCCGGGCAAAACTGTACTTCCGGTTTCAGCGCCGGAAGGGGAGCGCGCGAGGCCAGGTGGAGCGCGTGAAAGGGAGCAGCGCAAGCCAGGTGGAGCGCTGAAAGGGAGCGCGCGAGCCAGGTGGAGCGCTGAAAGGGAGCGGCGCGCGATCCGGTGCTCCAGGAATTACGACAGGGGGGTCGGTCCGTAGTCAAAGAATTAGTTTGGGAATTCCGGAGAATAGCTGGAAGACTACGATACTGGCCAGAAGAGACTATTGGTCTATACGTTCAAAAAGGCCTTAGATCCCAAACTGAAAGAAGCTTGTGCCGTAAGGGGGACCCCAGAACGTCTCCAAGAATGGTACACCACTGCAATCATACTGGACCACGAGATTAACACCTATCCAAAGCCTGGGTACCAGAACCCCTGCCAAAAAAACCGTTTAGCCCACCGAACGCAGAGGCAGCAAAGCTGAAAAGCCCTCCACCAACCCCTCGTTCCTCGGGGCCCATTATAAAGTGCTACCGATGTGGTCAGCTTGGCCACAGAGCACCAGAATGCCAGGCTCCAACCCCTGTTCCACAACCGGGCCAACCACCTGCCAGCGCAATGAAGAAAAAAACCAGAAAACCACCAGAAAAGAGTCGTCTGGTACAACAGCCAGCAGAGGTGGAGAGCTATGCCATTGAAGAAGCCCCTGCCACCTCGGAGGAGGAGAAAGAGGAAGAAAATGCAGAAGACGACCCAATGGTGAGTGCACCTATCTGCCCCTTCTCGATAAAAGCCAAACTCCAAGTGCCAGGAACGGGGGTGGAAGGGGAAGTTGGGGCGATCGTAGATACCGGCTGCACCTGATGCTTAATCAGCATGTCAATAGTGGAGCAGCTAGGTATACGCACAAAACCCCTAACCCATCCTATTCGGTTTGAGCAAGTGGATGGAACACTAATTGGGTGAGCTCCAGCCACGAAGATCACCGAGTTAGTAAAGTTGATCATAGGCCGCCACTATGAGTTCCTCAGATTCATCGTGGCCCCTAGAATGCAGGAGTCAATTATCTTGGGAGTTGCATGGCTGGACAAGTGGGCACCTACTATAAAGTGGGAGGACGGCGTTAGAAAATTGATTATTGGGTTTGGGCCGATACCACCAGTGGAGCCAAAAGGCCACCCAGGAACAATTGGAACCAACAGCCCAACCCATCCGGATCCTGCAGCACCCGCAGCAGACACCAAACCTCCGGGGATCCAACGAGTCCCAAAGATCTACTGGGATTTGGTGGAGGTGTTCAGTGAGGAAGATGGAAACTACCTTCCACCTCACCACCCCACAGATTGTGCAATAGACTTCAAACCTGGGGCAACCTTACCAAAGCCAAAAATGTACTCTATGACTCCCAAGGAAATGATTGAATTGAGGAAGTACATCGACACCAATTTAAAAAGGGGTTTTATTGAACCAGCGAAGTCAGAAAGTAGCGGCTCCAGTGCTCTTCAGAGAAAAGAAAGATGGCGGAGTTCGCCTCTGTGTGGATCTGCGAGCCTTGAATGCAGTATGCGAAAAGAACACTTATCCCCTCCCCCTCATGAAAGATATGTTGAACCACTTGGCTAAAGGCAAGATCTTCACCAAGCTGGACTTGACAGAGGCGTATTACCGCATACGAATCCCAAAAGGGGATGAGTGGAAGACCGCTTTTAACACTCCCTTGGGCAGCTTCCAGTACAAAGTCATGCCTTTTGGACTACAAGGAGCATCCGCAGTATTCATGCAGTATATAATTGAAGTGCTACATGACCACCTGTACCACGGAGTACTCGTTTATTTAGATGACATCTTGATCTTCTCTGAGACCCTGGAACAACATGTGAAACTGGTACGGCAAGTCCTGAAAAAACTAGCTGGCAAACTATACGCAAAATTGTCGAAGTGTGAGTTCCACAAGACCTCACTAGATTACCTGGGGTATCGTATCTCCAACGAAGGGGTAGAAATGGATCCAGGAAAAGTGAAAGCAGTGTTAGATTGGAAACCTCCAAGTACTCGCAAAGAACTACAAAGCTTCCTTGGATTTGCAAATTTTTATAGACAGTTCATTCCGACTTTCGCGGAAATTGCCCTACCATTGACTGAGCTATTAAAGATGGGCCCTTCCACAACAAAGCCAACCACTAAAGTGGACAATGGAGTGTCAAAAAGCATTTGAGAAATTAAAAGGGCTCTTTGCCCAAGAGCCCATATTTCAACACCCCGACCCAGAGTGACTATTCATAATCCAGACGGATGCCAGTGATGTAGCGATAGCCACGGTACTACTGCAAAAGAGTAAAGAAGGCCACCTCTTGCCATGCACTTACATCTCCAAGAAACTCACCACTACTGAAAGAAGGTGGACCATTTGGGAGAAGGAGGCATTCACGATCAGGTGGAGCATGCTCACCTGGAGACATCTCCTAGAAGGGGGGGGATATACCGTTCGAGGTCTGGACTGATCATAAAAACCTCGAAGCTCTTCTAGCCCATCGTAGGTTATCCCCCAAGCAAGTTCGCTGGGCACAACACTTCCAAAGGTTTAAATTCGAAATTAAACACATCCCCGCGAGGAAAGAACTTGTTAGCAGATGCTCTGTTCGATAAAACCGCAATATGACAGTAAGAACAAAGACGTTATCCACCCCATCATATCTCCCTCTCACAAAAAGGCAGCTCAAGTCACCACTTGAAGCCAAGATAAGCTGACGACCGAGCTGAAAACTGCACTCCAGACAGACCCGTGGTTCAACAACAACAAGGACATCCTAACGGTGAATGATGGCTTAGCCTGGCAGGGGTCCAAACTGTACGTCCCTGCAGGGATGAGGCTGCAAGTTCTACAGCGGAGTCATGATGCGAAATTAGGAGGCCACTTCGGTTTCCTAAAAATGCTCCACCTCACCAGGCGTCAATTTTGGTGGCCAAAGATGAAATCGGAGGTGGAAGATTATGTAAAAAGCTGTGCTACTTGTGCCACGATGAAAACCCGGCCAGGGAAGCCCCCTGGACTACTACAATGAGTGGCCAACCATAGCCGACCATGGGACAAGATCACAATGGACTTCATCGTCGAGCTTCCAGACAGCAGCGGTAATAGAGTAATCTGGACAGTTATTGATTTGTTTTCCAAGCAAGCGCATTTCATCGTTTGCTCAGGGCTGCCATGCGCAAAGAAATTAGCGAAAATGTTTGTGAAACACATTTATCGCCTGCACGGAGGTGCCAAAAAGGGTCATTTCAGATCGCGGAGTTCAGTTCACCGCCAAGTTCTGGAGAGAGTTCCTCAGATCGATTGGGTCCACACAGGGACTCAGCTCAGCATTTCATCCCAGCACAAATGGCGCAGCGGAGAGGGCCAATGCGATGGTGGAACAATACATCCGGTGTTATGTGGACTATCAGCAAGACAACTGGTCGGACTTGCTACCCTTCGCCGAAGTGGCATACAACAATGCAGTCCACAGCAGTACCAGATTAACTCCTTTCCAGATTACCAGTGGCATGGAATTCATTCCGATGCCTGAGCTGCCTAAAGAACCTCCCTCCTCCATGTCTCTGAATGAATGGATGGACACACTAAAGAAGGGATGGGAAAATATGAAGAAGGCTCTAGCAGATGCGGCAGAAGCCTACAAGAAGCAAGCTGATAAACATCGCTCCCTCCAACCCCCCCTTTCATGTGGGGGACAAAGTTTTTGTATCTACCAAATACATAAGATTAAGGATGCCTAGTAAGAAACCCGGTCCTAAATTTCTAGGTCCTTTCCCAATAGAAAAGATAATTAACCCACTTACAGCTCGACTCAGCCTACCCAGAATTCTAGGGAAAATTTACCCGGTATTCCATTGTAGCTTGTTGAAACGAGTAATGGGGTCTAGCATAAGGCCATCCACCCAAGCTCCCCCTCCTCCTGTAGTGGTAGAAGGGGAAACACAGTATGAGGTGGTTAATTGTTATGTTAACTTTTATGTTGTTCTCTTTCCAGGAAACGTTTTCTTCTGAGATGAGGCCGCCTGTCAGGCCTGTAGTTATGTTCCTTTTAGGATCTTTGGCGTGCCACACTTTCTATTCTTTCACTGTGCTGTTTCATTAGAGTAGTAGTTGGGAGGGGGATGTGTTGTTGTCATTCCTTTCTAGAAGCCCAAGGTCATATTTTGCCTCTGCACCTCGACACCTGACCGGAACCAGCTGGGTGGAGATGCCAGCGTGGCCGAAGAAGATTGGACCATGTGATGGATTTATGGGTGTGGGGAAAAGATCATGAACTTTAAACTGAGTGGAATCCCAGGAAGCTTTTCAGAATTGGGATTTCACAGATGTGCCAACATGCCTGTCTTATTAAATTGGAACTTTAAGGATAGCTCTGCCTTGGACTCTGATTTAATTCTGCATGACATTTGGAACGCTGACACAAGCACTGTATAAAACATAGTGGTTGAACCTTCATTACATTGTAGAACAATTCAGCCATGGAGCGCATGTCAGAATCTGGGAAGGGAGGAGAAAATGTAAGCCACAGCACACCAATGCAGAATTGTGTCAGGGAGCAAGATAGGACAATAGAAATAGCCAGCCTTTTCCCTACCCATTTCCTCATTTTGGAGCCAGGCTTGATGGCCATGAAAGCAAGGACCACTATGATTGTTTTCCCCAATATACAAGAAAGAGCTACAGAGAAGATGATGCCAAAAGTAGTTTGTTGCAAGAGACATTTCACTTGGTCAGGTTGCCCAATGGAGAGCAAAGTGCAAAGGAATGAGAGGAGGAGAGCACTGAGAAGACAATATGTGAGGTTCCTGTTGTTGGCTTTGACAATAGGAGTTTCCTGGTTTTTAATGAAGATCCCCAGAATCACAGCTGAGACAAAAGAAAGGAGGCGGCATTCACTACCAAATAAATCCCCAGAGGTTCTTGATAATTCAAGTAATTTATGCTTTTTTGAAGGCACCCATCCTGTCCTTTGTTTGGATATTGATACTCTGGACATGTGAGACAATCATCCAAGTCTGGGGGAAAAATGAAATAAAAATAAAATAATTTCTTTGAGCATCAATCATTACTCATAGATTAAATCCACTTAGATATTATGACTTATATAAGGATTCTGTTTGCTTTCTTCTTTTTTTTAAGAATTTAATAATTTTGCAAATATTTCCCCTTCCCTTCCCTCCCTCCACCCAACCCTACCCCTCCTCCAACCCTCCCTCCCCCCAACCTCCCAGAGCAAAATGCAGGGTATAAACATTTAACAATCATACACTAACACAAGCTAACTAACTATAGCATTCTACCTCATCTTGTACTTTAACTCCACTTTTATTAAACTAACTTTAGATAAATTGTAACATTCCTTGTTCATTCATAAGCTAATTGGAATTTCTTAGTGCGATATTTATTTTGAATGTAGTCAGTCCATCTTTTCCATTCCAGCTTGTATTTCTCATCTGAATAATCCTTCAAATATGCTGAGATTTTGGCCATCTCTGCTAAATTTACTACTTTTAATGTCCATTCTTGAATAGTAGGCAATTCTTCCTTCTTCCAGTACTGCGCCACCAACAATCTTGCTGCCGTTATAAAGTTCAAAATCAAATTAGTCTCTATAGCTGTACAATCTGTAATTATACCTAACAAGAACAGCTGGAGAGTGAACTTTATCCTTTTTAAGAATATTTAAGAATATTTTGAATAATCCACCATATTTTTATCCAAAATGCTTTAACTTTTGTACAAGTCTACCATACATGGTAGCATCAACAGAATCGCATCTCCAACATTTAGGTTGTAAATTCGGATACATACAAGCTAACTTTTTGGGATCTAAATGCCATCTATAGAACATCTTATAAAAATTCTCTCTCAAATTTTGAGCTTGCGTACATTTTACATTTTTTACCCAAATCTTTTCCCATGTTTCCATCAATATTGGTTCTTCAAAGTTTTGTGTCCATTTTATCATGCAATCTTTAACTAACTCTGTTTCTGAGTCTATTTCTATCAGTGTATTATACAATCTTTTTATATGCATTTGACTCTGGACCCCAAATTGTTTTACCAAATTATCCTCATTTTGTATGATACCAATTTTCTGGTCTTTTTTCCATCTAGCCCAGCGATGGCG
Organism: Natrix natrix natrix; assembly: GCA_029891615.1. Taxonomy (NCBI): domain Eukaryota; kingdom Metazoa; phylum Chordata; class Lepidosauria; order Squamata; family Natricidae; genus Natrix; species Natrix natrix. The sequence continues at coordinate 7,848 of JAKRSK010006292.1, read as the reverse complement.
AACCTTTTTTGGCTCGTGTGCCATAAGTGGGGGGAGTGCAGGGGGGGGTCGTGTGTGGGCGTGCCGCACCCATAATGCAATGTGCGGCCCCAGTGCACATGCACGCACTACAGGTGCTCCCCCTCCCATTTTTACATGCTTTTTTCACCCTCCCCAGGCTCCAGAGGCTTTATAGGAGCCTGGGGAGGGCGAAAACAGCCTCCCCCCGCCCCCCCGGAAGCCGTCTGGAGGCGTCAGGGAAGCCTGAGGGGGGGGGAGGCTGTTTTCACCCTCCCCAGGCTCCTATAAAGCCTCTGGAGCCTGGGGAGGGTGAAAAATGGCTTTAAAAAAGGGTGAACTCAGCTGGCCAGCGCGTGCATGCGTGCTGGCCAGCTGACAGGGCAGCGCCTTGCGTGCCCCGACAAATGGCTCCGTGTGCCACCAGTGGCACGCGTGCCATAGGTTCGCCATCACTGATCTAGCCTGTAACTGTCCCTACTGAAACCAGGTTTGAATTACCCTTTCCTCTCTTAATACATTCGAGGGTTTTAGCTGTGGTGCACCTCTTTCTATGTTAAGAAGCTCTTTATATGTAATTACGTCCTGTTTTTGTTCTATACTTATATTCTCTATCGCGTGTCTGGCTACTACCCACATAGGTATCTTATCATTTGACTTGTATTAATATTTTTTCCAGACACACAATAGAGCATTCCTTAATATGTGGCTTTTAAAAATCTTGTCCACCTTCTTGTCATATATTAAATAAGCATGCCAACCATATACCAAATCATATCCCTCAATATTCAATAATCTATCCTCTGTTAAGTTAATCCAATCACAAATTGTTGATAAAACTACTGCTTCATAATATAATTTTAAGTTGGGCATTTTCAAACCTCCTCTTTCACGTATATCTTGCATTATTTTAAGTTTTATTCTCGGTTTCTTCCCTGCCCAAACAAAGTTATTAATACCTTTCTGCCATTCTTCCAAATTTGCATCTTTTTTGAGTATTGGTATCATTTGAAAAAGAAATAAAAACTTAGGCAAAACGTTCATTTTTACCGCTGCTATCCTTCCCAATAAAGACAATTGTAATTTTTTCCATTTATTCATTTCTGTCTGTATTTTATACCATAATGGTTCATAATTACACTTATATAATTTCCCATTTGAGGTTGTGATATAAACTCCTAGATATTTAACCTTTTCAACTATCTCACATCCTGTTACTCTTTCCAATTCTTCTTTTTGATTTATAGTCATATTCTTAACTATCATCTTTGTTTTCCCTAAATTTATTTTAAACCCAGATACTTGACCATATTGATTAATTATGTTCATTAGACTTATAGTTGATTTCCCCGGTTGGGTTAGAGTTACGACCAAGTCATCCGCGAATGCTCATACTCTGTATTCATAGTGCCTAATCTTAATTCCCTGTACATCATCTGAGTCACGTATTCTATTCAGCAATAATTCCAAAGTTAAAATCAACAATAATGGAGACAGGGGACATCCCTGTCTTGTTCCTTTTTCTATTTTAAAAGGTTCTGTTAGACTACCATTAACTATAATCTGTGCTGTTTGTTTCTGGCATATTGCATTAATAGATTGTGTAAAATACTCTCCAAATGCATCTTTTGTATTATTTTCATTAAAAACTGCCAATCCACTCAATCAAATGCTTTCTCCGCATCCAAAAATATAAGCACTGCAGGGATTTGGTTATTCTTCCCCAAATACTCCAATGTATTAACAATTTGTCTTACATTACTTTTCATTTGTCTCCCATATATAAAACCAGATTGAACATTGTGAATCATTTGTTGTATAACTGACATCAACCTATTTGCTAGTATTTTAGCAAAAATGTTATAATCTGTATTAAGTAGTGATATAGGCCTATAGTTTTTTGGCTGACTGTGATCTTGATCTTCTTTCGGAATCAGGGAAATAAAGGCTGTTCTCCAAGATGGTGGTACCCCTCCTCCCAGTTGTATTTTATTAAATAGTTCCTTAAGAGGTTCTACCATTTCTAGTTGTAATTTTTGTAATAAACCATGGTCAATCCATCTGTGCCTGGGGCCTTACCAACTTTTAACTGTTTAATTACTAGGAGAATTTCCTCCGTGGAAATCGGATGATTCAATCTTTCCCTTTGCTCATCTGTAACTTTGGGGATATTCTCTTTCTCCAAATATCTATCTATATCTAAACCTTGTATTTTATCCCCAGCATACAGTCTCGTATAAAATTCTAAAAAAGCCTTTTTAATCATATCCTGTTGATAACCTTCTTTACCTTTGTACTCTATTTTCTCTATGGTACGAGACTTTTGTTTTTTCCTTAACATATATGCTAACCATCTACCTGGTTTATTTGCATTGCAAAAAGTATTGTGTTTAGCGTATAACAAATTAGTTGCTACTTGATCTGACATCAACATATTGAATTGCCCTCGTAGTAAAGTAATTGCTTCTTTTGTCTTCTTATCATCTGGGTTAGATATTAGCGGCTGCTCTTTCTTTTTTATCTCTTCTTCTAGTTCCCTTCGTTCTTCCCCCTGTCTATGTCTATATAGGTTATTCAAGTTTATTAAAACACCTCTCATATATGCTTTACTTGCATCCCAAACCTTTTCCATGGATATTCCCTTATGCATGTTAAAAGCAAAATATTCTTTCAGTAGTTTTTTACATTCTGTAACATTCCCCTCATATCTAAATAATTTTTCATTTAACCTCCAAGACCCCTCTCCATATTCCAGTTCCATCCACAACGGGTTATGATCTGTTAGGGTTCTCGGACATATCTTCATCTTCTTCACCCTGGAAGGAAGATCATTCGTAATTAATATGAAGTCAATTCTAGAAAAGGATTGGTGCCTATCAGAAAAAAATGTAAAGTCTTGTTCTTTAACATTCCGTTCTCTCCAAATATCCCTCAGCTCCACATCCTCCATCATATCGAAGAAAGATTTAGGCAATCTTGCTCGTGTTTGAATATTTTGCTAAAGTCCCTTCTTGTCTTTCATAGTATCCAATACTCCATTCCAGTCACCCAGTAATATACACGATCTATAATCCCATTGTATTAATTTAGTATGGAGCAACTTGTAAAAATTTTCTTGTTGTTGATTGGGAGCATATACTCCTGTTAAAAGTATTTTCTTTCCTTATATTAATAATTCAATTGCAATATATCTTCCTTGAGGATCTGCTTCAATTAATTCAGCCTTTAAGTCTTTCCTTAAGTATATAACTATACCATTTTTCTTCTCCGGTGCAGATGCCACAAAGTGTATTCCCAATCTTGCATTCATCAGATATTTCTGGTCATTTGTTCTAATATGTGTTTCTTGCAAACAAATTACGTCATTTTTAAATTTTTTTAATATGGTGAATTTCCCCCCCTTTTTTCTGGTGAGTTTAAACCATTAACATTCCAGGTTAGGAATTTAATTGTCATCTTCAGCTCCCTGAAGCTTTTTAAGAGCCACCTGGAAATCCTGCTGGAATTTCTTCTTGGGTCTGGCTCCCCCCACAGCTTCTGTATTTATATTTATAGCTTCTTGGATTGTTATCTGAGCTTGTTGCATCTTTAATTCTTGTTCTTTACGTTTGGTTGCCGCTCGGGTTTGTCTTTGTTCCATAACTCCTTCTGTCTCCTCGAGTAATTCCAAGGCTTGAGCAGCACCTGCTTGTACCTGGGTATCTTCCTGTCTAGCCTCCTCTGCTTCGTTTCTTCTTCTGAGTCCTGGAGATGGTGGGTATCCAGTCTTTAGTACATTACTGTAAAAATCTCTTGCCTTCCAAACTGAATTAAGACGATACCTTTCACCTAAATAATTCACCACCAGTCCGGCCGGAACCTCCCATCTATACTGTATCTGACGATTTCTAAGTTCATCCACTAGAAATGCATAGTCCTTTCTGGATCTCAACATTTTAGGGGGAATTTCCTTCAGTACTGCCACCTCCTGACCTGCCACTTGTAGCTTGTTTTTATAAGTCGCTTGTAATATTCCATTCCTTGTTTTCCTGGTGACAAAATAGATTACAATATCTCTTGGTAGTTGTCTCTGTCTGGCAATCCATGAATTAACATGGTAAATTTTGTCCATCTACCAATCACTTTCTGCCTTTGGTTCGCCAATTAATTGATCAAAGGCTTCTGCAAAAATCTCTCTCAAGCATTCTTGGTTATTTTCTTTCCTGCCTCTTATTCTCAAAGCAAATTCCATCGCTCTATATTGTATCATTGTAACCTCTGCCTCTGACTTCTTGATCTTACTTTGTGCCTCATCAACTTTATTCTCCAAATTGACATTAGACTGGTTAATTTCTTCCTCCCTATCCTCCAGTGATGTTACATAACCAAGTAAGCCCTTAAATGCATCCACTATATCTTCTCTTATCTGTTGATTGTGGGTTTGGATTAAATCCTTGATTACAGACATTTCGTCAGACACGTCTTTAAAAGCATTTGTAATCTTTCCTTCCAGAACAACGGCTTGTTCCTTTAAAGCACTTTGGAGGGTTTCAAGTGTCAAAGTTTGTGTATCCACTGGGGTTAATAAAGACTGCAATTTATGTCTCTGGGCTGGGGAACTTCCAGCACTCTTAGAAACACTTAATTTTGTTTGTTTTGAAGCCATTTCCAAATATTCAAATCACACTTTTCAACAGCCAGATTATTAAATCCAAAAAGTCCACCTAATCCCCAGATTTGTTAAATCTTGTAGCTTGTTAGTAAACCAATGCTGTTTTCTTTAATCTTGAGCTCTTGAATCTTTTAACAATGTTAACAGGCACTTAACAAATACTATCCTTTTATGTTTCACTTTCACCACGCCCTTTGATATTCAGGCGCCATCTTCCCTTTTGTTCCCTTTAATCTTCACAGAAGGAAGTATTACTACATCAGAGTTAAAGTTTGTACTTGCGATTGTAATCACTCCTGTCTTTGGTCTGCCTGCATCTTATTCAAATGTAGATTAAAACGTTGATGGCAGGGATGGTCGTGACGTTTTGTTTCTGCTAGAGCAGAAGCGTCCCGGACGAGGAGTTCTGTTGGGCCACTGGGGAGCTCTCAGCCTTCGAGCCCCAGAATTGCTCCTGGGGGTCTAGGGGGGCTGTACCCTTGCCCGGCTGCTCACCTCCCCCTCTTTTCCCGAGGGGAGAGTTTTCAAGCCGCTAGACAGCTGATTTACGCTGTTCTAGCAGCTTAACTCATGTTCCCAGAGGAGCGTCCTTCAACGCCTATGGTGCCACTGGAAGCCCTGTTTGCTTTCTTCTTAAAGTAATTCATAATGCAATTTATCATGTGCTTGTAACCAGGTCCAAATTCAAAGGGTTCTAATTTACTGATTTATTGCTCAAACCTTGCACAATGATTTTCTCAACAAGTGGTTTGCTTGTTGAGATAGGTTTAATGCCATTCAAAGGGTGTTGGACCTTATCTTATTGTCACTATGTAGAGACTCTAAACAGATTCCTCATTTGATTCCTCCCCTGGCAATGACAGTCTCTTTCCAACATTGCTACAGTGAAGTCCTTGGTAATCTCTGAGCTTGGTTGTTTGTTATATAGAGATCAACCACTTTTGCTAATTTTTTTTAAAAAAAGAAAGCTAAAAAGAAACAAAAAGATAATGAAAAGTCTGCAAACCAACAACAAACGGACTGCACAGTTCAAATCTGAGCTACCTGTATTCTCTTCTATTGTGCTACAGTGTTCAATTTCAATGTGCCCTGATTTTTATACCATTCTCTAACCTTAGTGAATTCACAACTAGATTATCTGACTCACTCTACATAAAGACCATTTGGAAATAGCAACAGGTCGACAATGCATGTCTCACCTGAGTTACATTACTTCTGGCCGAGCTGCCCTAGCTCCCATTTTTGTTTGCAATTCAAGGTCCTTTATCACCTTTAAAGCCCTGCATGTCACCAGGCCAAGTGATTGATGAAACCATCTCTCTTCAAGGCTATCTGTCTATCACAATAAGTTGGCTAATTGGGCTAGACTCCTAGACTCCTCGATCATCTAATGACATTGTGGAGGTGTATCTTCTCTGTAGTTTCCCCATGCCTGTGTGATACTTTCTCACAGTGAATAGCAAGATGGGCAGCAAATAAATCGATGAATCGATGAATCGATAAATCGATAAATCGATAAATCGATAAATCGATAAATCAATAAATCAATAAATCAATAAATCAATAAATCAATAAATCAATAAATCAATAAATCAATAAATCAATAAATCAATAAATCAATAAATCAATAAATCAATAAATCAATAAATCAATAAATCAATCTAACTTTCAAGGGATTCCTGCCCTTTTAGTCGTGCAGTAGCCTGGGAGTATTTGGCTAGTCCCTAAAGTGTTGGGCTAGGATGAGAGTTGAATCGGGAATCTGAGTCATCCAGTGTCTGGTGGTGAGGCTGGTTTGGGTTTAATTTGTGTTTTTATGGGTTGGGGTAAGCCACCTACAATCATTATATGAGATAGTGGGCCATATAGATTCTATAACATAATCAGTCAATATCTCTAGGTGAAATAGAATGTAAAAACAAAGATAAACCAGTGGGAAAACATAATTGCCAAGTTTCTATTACTTCCACAAAGAAAATACAAAGAATGTGTTTCAGATAGTCTTCCAACAAATTTTAGTTTTTGGAAAGACTGTTTATAATTTTCAAGGAAACATAAGAAGGACAATCCAAATCTAAGCAATCTATTGATTTTCCTAGTTAGAGTTAACTGCATGGTTTTATGATCAAACATATTAAAATATTTCATTGCTGAACTATTCAATATGATATGAAGCTCAAGAATTTCAGCCACCATAATATTGATGAAAAAATAGTCCCTATTTATATTTATGACATCATTTTTATATATTGCACACACACACATCTTTCACACACACAAACACATCGTTTGCTTACCCAGTTGGTCCACTATCTTCCCTTTAGGACACTGTTTACAGTCATAGCAGCAAGATAATTTCCTTTCAATTTTTATCGTGCTCTGGCCAAGAGGACATTTGTTGTTACAGATGGAAAGAGGTAATGTCTGTTTACAAATAAAATAAGAAGTCTTTCAAGTGAAGAATTTATGTTTCATGATAGTTTATTTTCATCAGTCATGATACACAGAGCATCATAAAATCTATTCCTACTTTCTGGCTCCCCATCTTGAGCCACATTGCACCACCAGCCCTACGAAGGCAGGAAGCCTTAGTGAAGGAGCGCAACAAAATTATGAGAAACCCACTTCTTCCTGTGCACTCTGATCTTCCACATCTCTCAATTGGTAGGCTTAAATCCAGGAACCCCTTCCTGGCACTCTCTCAACAGCTGTCAAACAACTATGATGTCAACATACAGTGGAAAGACAAATAAGCTGCTGAACGCCCAGATACAGGCAATTACATAGATGACCTTATGCAAAAGGTGTCAGGCTTTGACCTTCCTTGCCAGTATTGGTCAACTCTGAACAGGATCTGTACCCAACATGGTATCTGCCAAGACTCATTGTTTAAGTGGGATTTTGTCTCTATCCTTCTGTGACTGTGGTGCTCCTCGATAAAATAACCACCACATTGTGTCTGAATGTCCATCAAGAGCTTATACCCACCCAATATCTGATTTTTTCATCATAGATCACCCTGTCCTTGAATGGCTGGGTGGACTGGACATTAACATTTGAACTACTGTAAGTCCATGTATTTGCCATATGCTAAATAAAAATAAATAATCAGTTAGACATAGCCACAGTCTTTATATCTAACTCAAAGTTGTTGTTCGGTTTTCTAGATTTATTTCTGTTTAAATTCCTCTGAATTCCTC
>JAKRSK010006291.1:0-32284 GCA_029891615.1 Natrix natrix natrix | reverse complement strand
GGCAAGGCAGTCATCTTTCCAAAGTAAGTAGCTGTTTTATTCTTTTGTGTGCTGGTTACATCCTTAATGTAGTAGTTCGTGCAATTAAAGTCTTCCTTTCTATCTCTCTTCTTTGTGAAGGCCATTCAGTAGAGCAACTATGGTCAATGATGTAGAAGGACAGCAAGGCAGTAATATTTTCTCTGTAAGGAGCTGTCTTTATTGTTTTGTGCGCTGGTTTCATCCTTAATGTAGTAGTTCATGCAATTAAAGTCTTCCTTTCTATGTCTCTTCTTTGTGAAGGTCATTCAGAAGAGCAACTGTGGTCAGTGATGTAGAAGTTCGGCAAGGCAGTCATATTTTCTCTGTAAGTAGCTGTTTTATTGTTTTCTGTGCTGGTTACATCCTTAATGTAGTAGTGCATACAATTAAAGTCTTCCTTTCTATGTCTCTGCTTTGTGCAGGCCATTCATTGGAGCAAGGTTGGTCAGTGATGTAGAAAACCGGCAAGGCAGTCATATTTCCTCTGTAAGTAGCTGTTTTATTGTTTTGTGTGCTGGTTACATCCTTAATGTAGTAGTTCGTGCAATTAAAGTCTTTCTTTCTATGTCTCTTCTTTGTGTAGGCCATTAAGTAGAGCAAGTGTGGTCAGTGATGTAGAAGCCAAGCAAGGCAGTCGTATTTCCTCTGTAAGTAGCTGTTTTATTGCTTTGTGTGCTGGTTACATCCTTAATGTAGTAGTGCATACAATTAAAGTCTTCCTTTCTATGTCTCTGGTTTGTGCAGGCCATTCATTGGAGCAAGGTTGGTCAGTGATGTAGAAAACCGGCAAGGCAGTCATCTTTCCAAAGTAAGTAGCTGTTTTATTGTTTTGTGTGCTGGTTACATCCTTAATGTAGTAGTTCGTGCAATTAAAGTCTTTCTTTCTATGTCTCTGCTTTGTGTAGGCCATTCAGTAGAGCAAGGTTGGTCAGTGATGTAGAAGACCGGCAAGGCAGTCATCTTTCTCTGTAAGTAGCTGTCTTTATTGTTTTGTGTGCTGGTTACATCCTTAATGTAGTAGTTCGTGCAATTAAAGTCTTTCTTTCTATGTCTCTTCTTTGTGTAGGCCATTCAGTAGAGCAAGTGTGGTCAGTGATGTAGAAGACCAGCAAGGCAGTCATATTTCCTCTGTAAGTAGCTGTTTTATTGTTTTGTGTGCTGGTTACATCCTTAATGTAGTAGTGCATACAATTAAAGTCTTCCTTTCTATGTCTCTGCTTTGTGCAGGCCATTCATTGGAGCAAGGTTGGTCAGTGATGTAGAAAACCGGCAAGGCAGTCATCTTTCCAAAGTAAGTAGCTGTTTTATTGTTTTGTGTGCTGGTTACATCCTTAATGTAGTAGTTCGTGCAATTAAAGTCTTCCTTTCTATGTCTCTGCTTTGTGCAGGCCATTCATAGGAGCAAGGGTGGTCAGTGATGTAGAAGACTGGCAAGGCAGTCATCTTTCCTCTAGTAAGTAGCTGTTTTTATTGTTTGTGTGCTGGCTACATCCTTAATGTAGTAGTTCGTGCAATTAAAGTCTTCTTTCTATGTCTCTTCTTTGTGAGGCCATTCAGTAGAGCAAGTGTGGTCAGTGATGTAGAAGACCGGCAAGGCAGTCATATTTCCTCTGTAAGTAGCTGTTTTATTGTTTTGTGTGCTGGTTACATCCTTAATGTAGTAGTGCGTACAATTAAAGTCTTTCTTTCTATGTCTCTTCTTTGTGTAGGCCATTCAGTAGAGCAAGGTGTGGTCAGTGATGTAGAAGACCAGCAAGGCAGTCATATTTCCTCTGTAAGTAGCTGTTTTATTGTTTTGTGTGCTGGTTACATCCTTAATGTAGTAGTGCATACAATTAAAGTCTTCCTTTCTATGTCTCTGGTTTGTGCAGGCCATTCATGGAGCAAGTTGGTCAGTGATGTAGAAAACCGGCAAGGCAGTCATCTTTCCAAAGTAAGTAGCTGTTTTATTGTTTTGTGTGCTGGTTACATCCTTAATGTAGTAGTTCGTGCAATTAAAGTCTTCCTTTCTATGTCTCTTCTTTGTGTAGGCCATTCAGTAGAGCAAGTGTGGTCAGTGATGTAGAAGACCGGCAAGGCAGTCATATTTCCTCTGTAAGTAGCTGTCTTTATTGTTTTGTGTGCTGGTTACATCCTTAATGTAGTAGTTCGTGCAATTAAAGTCTTCCTTTCTATGTCTCTTCTTTGTGTAGGCCATTAAGTAGAGCAAGTGTGGTCAGTGATGTAGAAGACCAGCAAGGCAGTCATATTTCCTCTGTAAGTAGCTGTTTTATTGTTTTGTGTGCTGGTTACATCCTTAATGTAGTAGTGCATGCAATTAAAGTCTTCCTTTCTATGTCTCTGCTTTGTGCAGGCCATTCATTGGAGCAAGGTTGGTCAGTGATGTAGAAAACCGGCAAGGCAGTCATATTTCCTGTAAGTAGCTGTTTTATTGTTTTGTGTGCTGGTTACATCCTTAATGTAGTAGTGCATACAATTAAAGTCTTCCTTTCTATGTCTCTGCTTTGTGCAGGCCATTCAGTAGAGCAAGGTGGTCAGTGATGTAGAAGACCGGCAAGGCAGTCATCTTTCCCTAGTAAGTAGCTGTTTTATTGTTTTGTGTGCTGGTTACATCCTTAATGTAGTAGTTCGTGCAATTAAAGTCTTCCTTTCTATGTCTCTTCTTTGTGAAGGCCATTCAGTAGAGCAAGTGTGGTAAGTGATGTAGAAGACCAGCAAGGCAGTCATATTTCCTCTTTAAGTAGCTGTTTTATTGTTTTGTGTGCTGGTTACATCCTTAATGTAGTAGTTTGTGCAATTAAAGTCTTCCTTTCTATGTCTCTTCTTTGTGAAGTTAATTCAGAAGAGCAACTGTGGTCAGTGATGTAGAACACCAGCAAGGCAGTCATATTTCCTCTGTAAGCAGCTGTTTTATTGTTTTGTGTGCTGGTTACATCCTTAATGTAGTAGTGCATACAATTAAAGTCTTCCTTTCTATGTCTCTGCTTTGTGCAGGCCATTCATTGGAGCAAGGTTGGTCAGTGATGTAGAAAACCGGCAAGGCAGTCATCTTTCCAAAGTAAGTAGCTGTTTTATTGTTTTGTGTGCTGGTTACATCCTTAATGTAGTAGTTCGTGCAATTAAAGTCTTTCTTTCTATGTCTCTTCTTTGTGTAGGCCATTAAGTAGAGCAAGTGTGGTAAGTGATGTAGAAGACCAGCAAGGCAGTCATATTTCCTCTGTAAGTAGCTGTTTTATTGTTTTGTGTGCTGGTTACATCCTTAATGTAGTAGTGCATACAATTAAAGTCTTCCTTTCTATGTCTCTGGTTTGTGCAGGCCATTCATTGGAGCAAGGTTGGTCAGTGATGTAGAAAACCGGCAAGGCAGTCATCTTTCCAAAGTAAGTAGCTGTTTTATTGTTTTGTGTGCTGGTTACATCCTTAATGTAGTAGTTCGTGCAATTAAAGTCTTTCTTTCTATGTCTCTTCTTTGTGTAGGCCATTCAGTAGAGCAAGTGTGGTCAAGTGATGTAGAAGACCAGCAAGGCAGTCATATTTCCTCTGTAAGTAGCTGTCTTTATTGTTTTGTGTGCTGGTTACATCCTTAATGTAGTAGTTCAGTGCAATTAAAGTCTTCCTTTCTATGTCTCTTCTTTGTGAAGGCCATTCAGTAGAGCAACTGTGGTCAGTGATGTAGAAGACCGGCAAGGCAGTCATATTTTCCTCTGTAAGTAGCTGTTTTATTGTTTTGTGTGCTGGTTACATCCTTAATGTAGTAGTGCGTACAATTAAAGTCTTCCTTTCTATGTCTCTGCTTTGTGCAGGCCATTCATTGGAGCAAGGTTGGTCAGTGATGTAGAAAACCGGCAAGGCAGTCATCTTTCCAAAGTAAGTAGCTGTTTTATTGTTTTGTGTGCTGGTTACATCCTTAATGTAGTAGTTCGTGCAATTAAAGTCTTCCTTTCTATGTCTCTTCTTTGTGTAGGCCATTCAGTAGAGCAAGTGTGGTCAGTGATGTAGAAGACCGGCAAGGCAGTCATATTTCCTCTGTAAGTAGCTGTTCTTTATTGTTTTGTGTGCTGGCTACATCCTTAATGTAGTAGTTCGTGCAATTAAAGTCTTTCTTTCTATGTCTCTTCTTTGTGTAGGCCATTAAGTAGAGCAAGTGTGGTCAGTGATGTAGAAGACCAGCAAGGCAGTCATATTTCCTCTGTAAGTAGCTGTTTTATTGTTTTGTGTGCTGGTTACATCCTTAATGTTGTAGTTCGTGCAATTAAAGTCTTTCTTTCTATGTCTCTTCTTTGTGTAGGCCATTAAGTAGAGCAAGTGTGGTCAAGTGATGTAGAAGACCAGGCAAGGCAGTCATATTTCCTCTGTAAGTAGCTGTTTTATTGTTTTGTGTGCTGGTTACATCCTTAATGTAGTAGTGCATACAATTAAAGTCTTCCTTTCTATGTCTCTTCTTTGTGCAGGCCATTCATTGGAGCAAGTATGGTCAGTGATGTAGAAAACCGGCAAGGCAGTCATCTTTCCAAAGTAAGTAGCTGTTTTATTGTTTTGTGTGCTGGTTACATCCTTAATGTAGTAGTTCGTGCAATTAAAGTCTTCCTTTCTATGTCTCTGCTTTGTGCAGGCCATTCATTGGAGCAAGGTTGGTCAGTTATGTAGAAAACCGGCAAGGCAGTCATATTTCCTCTGTAAGGAGCTGTTTTATTGATTTGTGGTCTGGCTACATCCTTAATGTAGTAGTTCGTGTAATTAAAGTCTTCCTTTCTATGTCTCTTCTTTGTGAAGGCCATTCAGTAGAGCAACTATGGTCAAGTGATGTAGAAGACCAGGCAAGGCAGTCATATTTCCTCTGTAAGGAGCTGTTGTATTGTTTTTGTGCACTGGTTTCATCCTTAATGTAGTAGTGCATACAATTAAAGTCTTCCTTTCTATGTCTCTGCTTTGTGCAGGCCATTCTTAGGAGCAAGGTTGGTCAGTGATGTAGAAGACCGGCAAGGCAGTCATCTTTCCTAAGTAAGTAGCTGTTTTATTGTTTTGTGTGCTGGTTACATCCTTAATGTAGTGGTTCGTGCAATTAAAGTCTTCCTTTCTATGTCTCTGCTTTGTGCAGGCCGTTCATAGGAGCAAGGGTGGTCGGTGATGTAGAAGACTGGGAAGGCAGCCATCTTTCCTCTATAAGTTGTTTTCTTTATTGATTTGTGTGCTGGCTACATCCTTAATGTAGTAGTTCGTGCAAGTAAGGTCTTTCTTTCTATGTCTCTTCTTTGTGTAGGCCATTAAGTAGAGCAAGTGTGGTCAGTGATGTAGAAGACCAGCAACGCAGTCATATTTCCTCTGTAAGTAGCTGTTTTATTGTTTTGTGTGCTGGTTACATCCTTAATGTAGTAGTGCATACAATTAAAGTCTTCCTTTCTATTTCTCTGGTTTGTGCAGGCCATTCATTGGACCAAGGTTGGTCAGTGATGTATAAAACCGGCAAGGCAGTCATCTTTCCAAAGTAAGTAGCTGTTTTATTGTTTTGTGTGCTGGTTACATCCTTAATGTAGTAGTTCGTGCAATTAAAGTCTTCCTTTCTATGTCTCTTCTTTGTGAAGGCCATTCAGTAGAGCAACTATGGTCAATGATGTAGAAGCCCGGCAAGGCAGTAATATTTTCTCTGTAAGAAGCTGTCTTTATTGTTTTGTGCGCTGGTTTCATCATTAATGTAGTAGTTCATGCAATTAAAGTCTTCCTTTCTATGTCTCTTCTTTGTGAAGGTCATTCAGAAGAGCAACTGTGGTCAGTGATGTAGAAGACCAGCAAGGCAGTCATATTTCCTCTGTAAGTAGCTGTTTTATTGTTTTGTGTGCTGGTTACATCCTTAATGTAGTAGTGCATACAATTAAAGTCTTCCTTTCTATGTCTCTGGTTTGTGCAGGCCATTCATTGGAGCAAGGTTGGTCAGTGATGTAGAAAACCGGCAAGGCAGTCATCTTTCCTAGTAAGTAGCTGTTTTATTGTTTTGTGTGCTGGTTACATCCTTAATGTAGTAGTGCATAGCAATTAAAGTCTTTTCTTTCTATGTCTCTGCTTTGTGTAGGCCGTTCAGTAGGAGCAAGTGTGGTCAGTGATGTAGAAGACCGGCAAGGCAGTCATATTTCCTCTGTAAGTAGCTGTCTTTATTGTTTTGTGTGCTGGTTACATCCTTAATGTAGTAGTTCGTGCAAATAAGTCTTCCTTTCTATTGTCTCTTCTTTGTGTAGGCCATTCAGTGGAGCAAGTGTGGTCAGTGATGTAGAAGACCAGCAAGGCAGTCATATTTCCTCTGTAAGTAGCTGTTTTATTGTTTTGTGTGCTGGTTACATCCTTAATGTAGTAGTGAGTAGCAATTTAAAGTCTTCCTTTCTATGTCTCTGCTTTGTGCAGGCCATTCATTGGAGCAAGGTTGGTCAGTGATGTAGAAAACGGCAAGGCAGTCATCTTTCCTAAGTAAGTAGCTGTTTTATTGTTTTGTGTGCTGGTTACATCCTTAATGTAGTAGTTCGTGCAATTAAAGTCTTTCTTTCTATGTCTCTTCTTTGTGTAGGCCATTCAGTAGAGCAAGTGTGGTCAGTGATGTAGAAGACCAGCAAGGCAGTCATATTTCCTCTGTAAGTAGCTGTTTTATTGTTTTGTGTGCTGGTTACATCCTTAATGTAGTAGTGCATGCAATTAAAGTCTTCCTTTCTATGTCTCTTCTTTGTGCAGGCCGTTCATTGGAGCAAGGTTGGTCAGTGATGTAGAAAACCGCAAGGCTGTCATGTTTCCTAGTAAGTAGCTGTTTTATTGTTTTGTGTGCTGGTTACATCCTTAATGTAGTAGTTGTGCAATTAAAGTCTTCCTTTCTATGTCTCTTCTTTGTGCAGGCATTCATAGAGCAAGGGTGGTCAGTGATGTAGAAGACTGGCAAGGCAGTCATCTTACCCTAGTAAGTAGCTGTTTTATTGTTTTGTGTGCTGGTTACATCCTTAATGTAGTTGCATGCAATTGAAGTCTTCCTTTCTATGTCTCTTCTTTGTGAAGGCCATTCAGTAGAGCAACTGTGGTCAGTGATGTAGAAGACCAGCAAGGCAGTCATATTTCCTCTGTAAGTAGCTTTTTTATTGTTTTGTCTGCTGGTTACATCCTTAATGTAGTAGTGCATGCAATTAAAGTCTTCATTTCTATGTCTCTGCTTTGTGCACGGCCATTCATTGGAGTAAGTGTGGTCAATGATGTAGAAGGCCGGCAAGTCGGTAATATTTTCCCTGTAAGGAGCTGTCTTTATTGTTTTGTGCGCTGGTTTCATCCTTAATGTAGTAGTTCATGCAACTAAAGTCTTCCTTTCTATGTCTCTGCTTTGTGCAGGCCATTCCTAGGAGCAAGGGTGTTCAGTGATGTAGAAGACTGGGAAGGCACCCATCTTACCTCTATAAGTTGCTGTCTTTATTGATTTGTGTGCTGGCTACATCTTTAATGTATTGCATGCCAATTGAAGTCTTCCTTTCTATGTCTCCTCTTTGTGAAGGTCATTCAGTAGAGCAACTGTGGTCAGTGATGTAGAAGACCAGCAAGAATGTCATATTTCCTCTGTAAGTAGCTGTTTTATTGTTTTGTCTGCTGGTTACATCCTTAATGTAGTAGTGCATGCAATTAAAGTCTTCATTTCTATGTCTCTGCTTTGTGCACGCCATTCATTGGAGCAAGTG
Organism: Natrix natrix natrix; assembly: GCA_029891615.1. Taxonomy (NCBI): domain Eukaryota; kingdom Metazoa; phylum Chordata; class Lepidosauria; order Squamata; family Natricidae; genus Natrix; species Natrix natrix. Next base: position 24,569 of record JAKRSK010006291.1, on the reverse strand, counting down.
TGGTCAATGATGTAGAAGGCCGGCAAGGCGGTAATATTTTCTCTGTAAGGAGCTTGTCTTTATTGTTTTGTGTGCTGCTTTCATGCTTAAGGTATTGCATGCCAATTGAAGAGTTCATTTCTGTGTCTCTTCTTTGTACAGGCCCTTCATTGGAGCAATTGTTTTTCAGTGATGTAGGAGACAGAGAGTCCAAGCAGAGGGGAATTTTCTAATCACCCTGGCAGATGAGCAAAAGTTTTCCACTCCAAGGAGTTCAAAGGCAAACAGTCCACAAAGAGTTATCCAAGTAGCACGGAGACAAAGACCGGAAGCCTGAAGTTTGGAAGGTGGAGTCAAGTTTCACATTTCATAAAGACAACGGAAGTGTGCCATCTTGCCCTGCCAGCTTCGGGTTTCGAGGCAACAAATAAAGTTTTCAAAGTTCAAAAAATCCCAAAGCTTCCAGATCTCATTATTTTGTAGGTTTAAGTCCAAAAATCCACTTAATTAGGATGTGGCATCTTTGGTTTGGCTCTCCCCCACCTCCTTCCCTTGGGGCTGAGAGCTTGTTTCCAGCCGCTTGTCCGAGGGGGGGGGGAAATCCCCCTCCCCTCCAGCCGCACCTCTTTAAGTCAAACCTAAAAAAAGGTTTGCACAACTGACGAGTTTTTAAATTGGTAATAGGAATGAAGAGAGTCTACGCCTCACCGCTCCACCGCCGCATCCTTCAGTTTTCTTTTCTTTTCCGAACAGCTTCTTAGCGAAGACGCCCACACGTCCTCCGATCTGCTCCCCGGTGCCTTGGGCGAGGCGGGGGACCTCCCGCCGGCCGCCGCCGATGCAGGGATGCCCCGCGGTGCCGCCCCTCTGGCAGGACGCCTCTGCGGGGCGTCCTGTGCCCCCCAAGAAGTGGGGAAGCCCACCGGGGAGCCGGAGCGAGCAACTAGTTGCCCGTCGCCGTCCAATGAAGTAGAAGGCGGCAATGGCAGTATTATTTCTCTTTAAGGAGCTGTATGTATAGGTTTTGTGCAACTGAGTTTCATCCTTAATTGTTATAGTGCATACAATTAAAGTCTTCCTTCTTTTTTTTCTTTTTTTTTTATAATAAAAGAGTTTTGTACACAAACAGATTTTCCCCGTTTTCACACACACCCCGTCCATACAATTGTAAATCTCATACAAATGCTATAACCCACCCAACCCCCCCGCAAAAAATTCACAATTCAAAATTATACCAATACTTGCCCCCTCCCTCCCCCCGTCTGAAAGTAAAGTTACTCGAAAACCCCTCCCTCTCCCAACAAAACACAATAATAAATTTCTCCTAGAATAAACAATGTTTCGTTAATACCCCATCTTTCTAATTTATTCATACATAATATATTGCCCTCCCTCAAACGCTTCCATGAAATCGTATGTAGCACAACCCTCCACCCAACCTCCCCCACCTCCCACACAAACCCACCCCCCTGACTTCGCTGTATACCACTCTAAACAATTCCAAACATAAGGGCCCATATATTATTTACCTCTGATCATCTATCATCTAAACATTCTTACCTAAAGGTTTTTTTTTTTTTCTTTTTTTTTTTTTATATAAATACTCCTAGTCTTGGTATTTCTGTCTGTATATAAATCAATTCCCCCCCCCCCACACCATTTTGCCATTCCTGTGTGAAAATTCCTCCTGTTTCTGAGCGATTCAAAGAAAAGCTGAGATTTTTTTGTCCATTTGCGGGGAACCGCGCCACCTTCTGAATCCATTGATCAATGGTCCGGTAAAAAATCTTTTTTCCAATGTTTGCCAATCAACGACCTAGCTGCTGTGACCATATACAAGTCCAATTTTGATTTCCCCTTTGGTAAAATCCTTAGCTATACCCAATAAATACATTTGGCGGAGTGAATTGTAATTCTTTTCTTAAAATACATTCGTGCATAACCCACCATATTTTTATCCAAAAAAGCTTTTAACCTTGTTGCAATCCACCATAACATGAAAAAAGGTATCATCTAGACACCCGCATCTCCAACATTTTTTGGTTGAACATTGAGGGGGGGGGGGTGGGTACATGCATATAATTTTTTAGGATCTAAATATCCCCCTAACGTGTAAAACATTTTATAAAACAATTCCTCCCTTAAAAATTCTGTGACTGTGTAAATTTAACATTCTGAACACATATTTTTTCCCAATTTTCCAACATAACCACTTCACCAAACTTCTGAAGCCCCATTTTTTTAATCATACACATCCTAACCAAATCACTTTCGGAGTCTCTTTCTAACAAGTACAATTATATATATCGCTTTTAACTTGTTTTGGGCCAATCATCTTATTATCACTGACATAATCAGTTCCACTTCCTTTATCCATTAGAAACCGACTCCTGGCGATCTTCTTCCCATCTCTTCTGGAGCTGTATGTGACGATAACAATATTAAAGTAATTTCCTTCTTCCAACAGCATGTTCCAAAGTTTTTTAACTTACACAATCGCCCCCGATCAGCGATAAGGCATCATCTTTAAATAAGAACAACGCCCCGAGTGATCTTAATATGTCATAATCGCCCATTGTGTTCTGCACAGATCCCAACCAAAGCGGTATTTTATAATCCCAAGTGGGCCGGTGCTTCTTCCATATTCTCATCAACGCACTTCGGAGAGAACATGGTTGTTTAAACACTTTTATCCACCCTGTCTTTCATAAAAAAGATATGCATGCCATCCCAGAACAAGATCATGGCCTTTATATTCAGCAATTCCATTTTTGTTTTCCCAAACAATCTGCTACATGCGTTAGTACCGACAGCTTCATAATACAAATCGAAGGTTTGGGAGTCTGAGGCCGCCTCTTTTCACGTGTATCTTGCATAATCTTCATCTTTACTCAGTTTTTTTCTCCTTCCAAACAAATTTATTTAATGTTGTTTGCCAATTTAACAAGGTTTTATCTGATTTAAGCACGGCAGATCATCTGGAATAGAAAGATAAATCTAGGTAGAATGTTCATTTTTAATTGCTGAGATCCTTCCAAGCAAAGACCAATTGTAACTTTTTCCACGCTTCAAGATTCTTTCTGTATCTTTTTGGCCCACAACACTTCATAGTTATTTTAAGTAAAGTTTTTGTTGTTTGAGTTCTGCGATTTTGTATTCCTAAAATATTTTGACCTTGGAGACTATTTCAAAGCCTGACTAAACGTACAAGTTCTCGTTCTTTGAGTCTCTGTCATGCTTTTAACATCAAGTCATTTTCGTTTTGTTTTGATTTAGGTCCTACACCCAGACACCATTGCGCCAAATTCACTACTATGATATTTTTCATCTGGATTATTGATTTCAAAGGATGTGAAAGGGTAACAACCAGATCATCGGCGGAATGCTCTAGTTCTGTATTCCTTTTTGCCTGATAGCTATGCCATCTAAGGATTTTGAGTCCCGAATTGCGTTCAACAAGACTTCCAAAGTTAAAATAAATAAACCAATGGGGATAATGGGCAACCTTGTCTTGTGCCTTTTTGTATCTCGAAAGTTTGTTGGACAAATTCCATTAATAATAAGTTGTGCATTTTGTTGCTGATAAATTGCTCCAATCGCCTGCCGCAATCGTGGTCCCATATCCATCTTTTCCAAAGTCTTGGTTAGAAAGTTCCAATTCACTCGATCAAAGGCCTTCTCTGCATCCAAGAAGACCAAGCACTGCAGAGATCGGGCTTATTCTTATGAAGATAGTCAATTAAATCTATGAGTTGCCTTACATTCTCCCTCCATGTGTCTGCCTTCAATAAATCCTGCTTGATCATGATGAATAATCTCTTGGATAACCGGCATCAATCTGTTGGCTAGTACCTTAGCAAATATTTTATAATCTGTGTTTCAGAAGAGAGTATCGTCCTGTAATTCTCTGGTTTCTTAGGGCCCTCTTTATCTTTAGGTATCAATGAGATAAAGCCGCTTTCCATGAGAAGGTATTTTTACCTCCTTGTTGTATATTACAAAATAGTTGTGTAAGATATTCAATCATTTCCAGTTGTAAAGTTTTATAATACATTGCAGTCAACCATCAGTCCCTGGGAGCCTTAGCTAATTTAAGTTGATTTATAACTAAAGTAATCTCATCAGCAGTTATAAGACGTTCCAAATTTGCCTTTGAAGCACAGAAATTTTAGCAACCCTTTTTCCTTCCAAAAAATCATCTATTAACTTGTTCTGTATATTATCCTGTACATATAGCTTAGTATAATAGTCCACAAATGATTTTTAATGAACTCTTGTTGATATACCATCTTCCCTCGATACTCAATTTTATCAATAATTCTGTCATTCATATTCCTTCTCAAAGTATATGCTAACCACCTACCAGGTTTATTAGCGTTAGCAAAGGTGTTATGTTTAGCAAATTGTAAATTAGTTGCTGTTTGTTCTGCTATAAGCATCTGAAATTGATCTTTCAACAGCTTTAGCGCCATCTGGAGCGCCTGGTCATTCGGGTTTATTATAAGCAGCTGTTCCTTACTTTTTATTTCATCTTCCAATTCCATTCTCCTTTTCTGTCTAATTTGTTTATGTTTAAAGTTCATATGTATCAGGACCCCACGCATATAAGCTTTACTTGCAACCCAAACTGTTTCAATGGGAGTACCCTTATTCATGTTAAAACTGAAAAATTCCTTCATGTGTTTTTTAAGTTCATCAACATTTTTTTCGTATCTAAATAAATTTTCATTCACTCTCCAAGACCTTCTTGGCCTCATCCCTAATTCAATTTGTAACCACACCGGACTATGATCGCTAAGTGTCCTGGCGAAAATCTTGGATTTCTTAGCTTTAGGAAGTAAATCCGGTGTTAACAAAAAGAAATCAATCCTTGAAAAGGATTTATGTCTATCTGAGTAGAAAGAAAAATCCATCTCATTTAGGTGTTGTGTCCTCCAAACATCTTTTAATTTCAAGTCATCTTGTAAATCAAAAAAAGCCTTTGGTAATTTGGTAGTGAATTTAGTCTTTGTACTCTTATCTATCTTTGGAGAAATCACTCCATTCCAGTCTCCCATTATTAGAATACTCTTAAAGTTCCAGTCTAAAATTTTTAAATGGAGCATCTTATAAAAGCTTTCTTGGCGTTGGTTAGGAGCATATATTCCTAGCACCAAAATGGGACCAAAGTCTGTATCAAATTGAATTGCTATATATCTACCAGCGTCATCCGCCTCTATAACTTTAGTTGAAAATCTTTTATTTATATATATCACCACACCATTTTTCTTTACCAAATCAGAGGCAGCATAAGATGTTCCCAGTTTTGAATTCACTAAATACTTCTGGTCTTGCAGCCTAATATGAGTCTCTTGAAGGCAAAACAACATCATTATTAAATTGCTTCAAATAATAAAATATTTTTTTCCTTTTTTGTGGGGAGTTCATTCCATTCACGTTCCAAGATAATAGCTTAAGCATCTTTAGATCTGGTCTGGAGCGTTGAAAGCATTTGCTGAAGATCTCTCTCCACAAGACTAATCTTCGGCCCTGCTCCTCCCATGGCTCCGGTTTGCTTCTTAGCTTCTTTCTTAGCACATTGTGTTTGGGGGTCGACGCGCTTGTGAGATTCTAGCATTTGTCTAGTCGTGGATCTAGTAATACGTTGTTCGACAGGTTTAAGTATCGGCATTTCAGTGAGAGACTTAGACGGTCCATCTTCCAAGAAGGAACTCAACAGAGATCCAGAGGGGTCCACTCCACCTACAGCACCCTGCACCTCCTTCTCTTTTTGTGTCTGCATTCTTTGTTCTTCTGTCTCTTTCTCAAACATCCTCTGCTCTAAGACATCCAAATCTACTGGTGTTGGTGTAGATGTACGTGGGGGGGTTGCATTTTTCTTAAGTATTCCATAATAAAAGTCTCTGGCTTTGTCTATTGTATTCAGATGGTACCTCACCCCTTCGTAACTGAATATAACACCAATTGGAACATCCCATATATACTGTATCTCTCTCTTCTTCAATTCCACTACCAAAAATCCAAAATCCCTTCTAAGCTTTAACATTGCTGGGGGTAATTCTTTAAAAACTCCGATAGTTTTTCCATCTATTTGAAGAGATGAATAAAAAGAATTTTGCAAAATATCATTTCTAAAATTTCTCTCAGTAAAGTATATCACAACATCCCTTGGTAGTTGCCTTTGTGATGCTATACATGAATTTACTCTGTAAATTTTGTCAATCCTTGCAGAAATCTCAGAAGAATCCTCGATCTTCAATAACGTGGCCAAAGCATCAGCACAAGCTTTTCTTAAATCCTCTCTAGGGTTTTCTCTGATACCCCTCAGTCTAACAGCGTACTCCATAGATCTGAATTGCATCATAATAATCTCCTTATCCATCCTCTGCATATTCCCCTCCATTTCAACAAATTTCAGATCTGTTTCCTTCGTTTTAGTTTCCAAATCCAAAGCCAGATGTTCAACTTTACTGTCCACCTTAAGAACAACTTCTGACAGACCTGTGGCTATAGTGTGTAGTTTTTTATCAAGCTGATCATGTTTTTTAATGGTATCCTGAACCATTTCTTTAACCTCCTTAATTTCTTTGCGTAAAAAAGCATTTTCTTCCCTTATAAAGTCCTTGAAATCCTGATAATTTATTGTAGCACCTGGGGAAGCCTTTTGTTCCGTTGCCATAATTAATAATTCTTTCAGCCACCTCTAGCTGTCACCATTCAATTAACTTTCGTTTTCCTTAGGTATTCAGCTGTAAATTAATACTTGCAAATGTTTCTTTCTAAGTTGCTCGAAGTTAAAACGTTGACATTTAAGTAGTTCAGGTTATGTAAACTGGCTTAAAGATTGTTAATAGTTAGGGTTGTTTCAGCCGTTCCGACTTTACTGCCCAGGCTATCAGCAAGTAATTAGCTTTCGTTTTCTGTAGGTTTTCAGCTATAAATCAACGCCATTTTGAATCCTTTGTTCTAAGCCCACGCCTCTCGAACTCAGCAGTAGCGTTCTTTTTAAAAAGATTTTTCCCCCCAAATAAGACTTAAAATACTTGCAAAAGTCTTCCTTCCTTCTTGAGATGTTGAGATGTTGAGGCTGTTCCCGGCGACTGGCTCTGCTAATTAGCAGAGGTTATCAAAAAGACAGGAGAACAAAAACAACTGCGAAGGGGGGCAAACCTCGTCGCACTCCAGAGGCTATAAATCCTCCTGGAGGCTACACGAGGGGCTCAACCCGACAGCTGAATCTCTCCCTCATAAATTCCAAGAATTTAAGAGTGTCCAAGGTGTTAAAGATCGTAAAAAAACACCTCTAACTGTCTCTTGATCTGACAAGCTCAAAGAAAGCCTGCCGTCGGCGCCAGGAACAACCGGAAGTCCCAAAGTCTTCCTTTCTATGTCTCTGCTTTGTGCAGGCCATTCATTGGAGCAAGGGTGGTCGGTGATGTAGAAGACTGGGAAGGCAGCCATCTTTCCTCTATAAGTTGTTTTCTTTATTGATTTGTGTGCTGGCTACATCCTTAATGTAGTAGTTCGTGCAAGTAAGGTCTTTCTTTCTATGTCTCTTCTTTCTGTAGGCCATTAAGTAGAGCAAGTGTGGTCAGTGATGTAGAAGACCAGCAACGCAGTCATATTTCCTCTGTAATTAGCTGTTTTATTGTTTTGTGTGCTGGTTACATCCTTAATGTGTTTTTTTTTTGTTTTTTTTTTGAAAATTTTATTTATGTAACAGACATATACAGGTTATCTTATTAGGAGTAACATTTTCTCCCTCCCCTCCCCCTCCCCCCACCCACCCCCCCGTTTCCCCACCCTAACCCTCCCTAACCCAACCCCTGACTTCCCAGATAGAGTCAGAAGCATAGTTACGAGCAAATCTGAAAAACAAATATCCCAATAATAATATGCATATATCAGAATAAGAACAAGATAATACAAAAAAGACAAAAAAGGAGAAAAACCATCATAACCTCCTTTCCAAAACCATTACTACATATTTATGAAGCATTTCTCAACCAAATCCCATAGACACTTCCTTTGAACCGTACCTTAATTTTACAAAATCAATCCAGGGATATCACTCTATAGTATACTTATCGTAAGAGTGATCTTTTAGGTATGCAGAAATTTTATCCATTTCGGCAAGATTTGCTACCTTAAGTATCCATTCTTCTATAAAGCAAAATTCTGCTTTCTTCCAATATTGTGCTATCAGCAGTCTAGCTGTTGTAATCATATACAATATTAATTTAGTTTCAGCAACAGTGCAGTCAGGTAGTAGTATAAATTGACCTATCTTGAGGGCTTGATATCAGCAATTTCTCTTTAATCTTAATCTCCTTCTCCAATTCTTTCAATTTAGCTTCTCTATCCCTTTTAATCTTATTATTCAAATAGATCAATATGCCCCTCATATAAGCCTTACTAGCATCCCAAACCATCTCTGTTGAGGTGCCTTTATCCATGTTAAGCACAAAAAAATTCTTTCAATTGTTTCTTACACTCCAACACATTCACATCATATTTAAATAATCCCTCATTAAGCCTCCAAGATCTTCGTTGAGTCATCAAGTCCTGTATCTCCATCATCACCGGGCTGTGGTCTGAAATAATTCTCGGGAAAATCTTAACATCTTTAATCCTAGAAAGCAAATCATTTGATATTAACATAAAATCAATTCTAGAAAAAGACTGATGTCTGTCCGAGAAAAACGTATAGTCTCTTTCCTTCTCATTGCGGAGCCTCCAGACATCCATTAATTCCAATTCATCCTTCAGATCAAAAAAAAGCTGAAGGCAACCGCCCTCTACAAGTTGAGGTTGAGGCTCCAGATCTATCCATCTGTGTATCTATAACCCCATTCCAATCCCCCATAAAAACAAATGATTTGTAGTCCAAGTCTGATATTCTCCTCTGCAAATCCTTAAAGTACTTCATCTGCTGTTGATTAGGGGCATAAATCCCAACAAGTAGTATTTTCTGATCCAGTACCATAAGTTCCACTAAAATATATCTCCCTTGCAGATCTGCTTCCAATAAATTAGCTGACAAGCTTTTATTAACATACAGCACCAAACCATTCTTTTTTTCAGGAGCTGAGGCTACAAAACATTGTCCCAGTTTCCAATTGTCCAAAAATTTTTGATCACTAGACTTAATATGCATCTCCTGAAGGCAAATTACATCGTTTTTATGCTGTTTCAAATAATAGAAAACCTTTCTTCTTTTTTGTGGGGAATTAAGTCCATTAACATTCCAGGTCAGCAGCCTGACCATCGTCAGGCTTAGTTTGAAGCTTCTGAAACATAGCCCACATATCAGTAGGAAATCTCTTAGGCCTTGCTCCTCCCACGGCTTCTGATTGTGTAGGTACATCAACAGAGATACTCGAAGTTTGCTGTATAGTCTTCTCCATTTTCTTTGCCGTTGCTCTGGTAATTCTCTGTTCTTTAAATTCCAATCCCAGGCCTACTGCTTCTTCCAGTCTCTCCACAAGCTGTTTATCAACTGACGCAAGTGCCGAGGCTGCTATCTCTACTAGCTCCTGCTGAGCAGGCTGGATCTTTTCCGATTCCAATCCTAGCTCACCAGCATTCAGAACCTTGGAATAAAAGTCTCTAGCCTTCTGAGTAGAATCCAATCGGTATCTTTTCCCAGAGTAAATCAAAGTAACGCCAATTGGCAATTCCCATCTAAATTGCAGGTTACGTTTCTTCAGTTCATCCGTCAAAAATTTAAACTCTTTGCGCAGCCTAAGCATTTTCAATGGTATTTCTTTCAAAACTTTCACCTCCTGATCTCGCACAGTACATCTCTGATGATATGCAGCCTGTACAATCTCATTACGCAGGTATCTCCTTTCCAGATGAACCACCACATCTCTTGGCAAATTTCGCTGTCTTGCATACCAGGAGTTAACTCTGTAAGCTTTCTCAATCTGTTGGAGAATCTCTTTTGGATCCACTTGTAGAAGGGGGGCAAAAGCCTCCGCGCAAATCACCCTCAAATCTTCTCCTTTCCCGCTATCTTTATCCTCTGGCAAACCCCTTACCCGCAAAACAGCCTCTAACTGCTTGTACTGGAATAGCAACTGCTCAAGCTCAATTCTATCGGCCCTCTCTTCCAACTTATCTGCCCGGTATTCCAATTTTCCAACATCCTTCTGAGTCTCTTTAACCACATCATCCAGGAATTCCAAATTTACAACCAGTCCAGAAAGGGCAGAAACGACATCATTTCTAATATCTTGATTAGCCCGAGCTGCCCGATCCCTCATCTCTTCCATAGTTTGGTTCATTTGATCCATTTGGTCCTGTTGGCTTCTCATTTGTTGTTTCAAATCCAGCATATTTTTCTCCATATTACCAAACTTAATGTTCAAAGTATCCAATATTTCTTTATTGGTAATTGCTGCAGTTGGTGGATTTTGGGATTGAGATTGAGGTTGTGCCAACAAGGAGAACTGAGATTGTTGTAAAGGAGAGGAGGTGCCCTTAGGCTTGGTACCTCTCTGTACAGCCATAATTTGCCAAGGCGCCAAGCAAGTCAAAAAAAAAAACCAGGAGGAAAATCCTCTTTTCTTTTCAATTCCGACCACCAGATGGCACTGTTGTATAAGGTTTCAATAAGAGTCGATTAGGGAGAGCAAGCAGAAAAAGAAAAGTAGCCATTTTAAAAGGAAAAGGTTCTCCGTTTTTTTCCCCCCCCCCCCAAAGTAAAAGTCTTTGTTATAAAGCTGTAGAATAATAAGGGAAAGCAGAAAAAAAAACCCAAAAATACTTGCAACCACCGCTTCAGTCTCAGTCTGTCCGTTACAATTCAGCACCAATCAACAATGTAAACGGAGACGTGCCTTCCAGAGCTTGCCCTGCAAAGCAGGGGGATCCAGCTGTTGGAGCTTCCTCTCGGGCTACCTGGGGAGCACCGCTTCTACCTCCTTCCTGGAGGGTCCAAACGGGCTCAACCCAGCCCGAAAAGGCTCTCCTCCGCCTCTTTGCTCGAAGCAGAGGATTTTCGCCCCTGGAAATCGGCGAAACAATCAGCTGTAGATCGGACGCTCTAAAGGGAGCGTCCATTGCCCTGGTGGCATCCGCCGGAAGCCCGTTACATCCTTAATGTTGTAGTTCGTGCAATTAAAGTCTTTCTTTCTATGTCTCTTCTTTGTGTAGGCCATTTAGTAGAGCAAGTGTGGTCGGTGATTTAGAAGACTGGGAAGGCAGCAATCTTTCCTCTATAAGTTGTTTTCTTTATTGATTTGTTTGCTGGCTACATCCTTAATGTAGTAGTTCGTGCAAGTAAGGTCTTTCTTTCTATGTCTCTTCTTTGTGTAGGCCATTCAGAAGAGCAACTGTGGTCAGTGATGTAGAAGACCAGCAAGGCAGTCATATTTCCTCTGTAAGTAGCGGTTTTATTGTTTTGTGTGCTGGTTACATCCTTAATGTAGTAGTGCATACAATTAAAGTCTTCCTTTCTATGTCTCTGGTTTGTGCAGGCCATTCATTGGAGAAAGGTTGGTCAGTGATGTAGAAAACCGGCAAGGCAGTCATCTTTCCAAAGTAAGTAGCTGTTTTATTGTTTTGTATGCTGGTCACATCCTTAATGTAGTAGTTCGTGCAATTAAAGTCTTTCTTTCTATTTCTCTTCTTTGTGTAGCCCATTAAGTAGAGCAAGTGTGGTAAGTGATGTAGAAGACCAGCAAGGCAGTCATATTTCCTCTTTAAGTAGCTGTTTTATTGTTTTGTGTGCTGGTTACATCCTTAATGTAGTAGTTTGTGCAATTAAAGTCTTCCTTTCTATGTCTCTTCTTTGTGAAGGCCATTCAGTAGAGCAACTATGGTCAATGATGTAGAAGGCCGGCAAGGCAGTAATATTTTCTCTGTAAGGAGCTGTATGTATTGTTTTGTGCACTGGTTTCATCCTTAATGTAGTAGTGCATACAATTAAAGTCTTCCTTTCTATGGCTTTTCCTTGTGTAGGCCATTAAGTAGAGCAAGTGTGCTAAGTGACGTAGAAGACCACCAAGGCAGTCATATTTCCTCTGTAAGCAGCTGTTTTATTGTTTTGTGTGCTGGTTCCATCCTTAATGTAGTAGTTCGTGCAATTAAAGTCTTCCTTTCTATGTCTCTTCTTTGTGAAGGCCATTCAGTAGAACAACTATGGTCAATGAAGTACAAGCCCAGCAAGGCAGTAATATTTTATCTGTAAGAAGCTGTCTTTATTGTTTTGTGCGCTGGCTACATCCTTAATGTAGTAGTTCGTGCAATTAAAGTCTTCCTTTCTATGTCTCTTCTTTGTGAAGGCCATTCAGTAGAGCAACTATGGTCAATCAAGTACAAGCCCGGCAAGGCAGTAATATTTTATCTGTAAGAAGCTGTCTTTATTGTTTTGTGCGCTGGTTTCATCATTAATGTAGTAGTTCATGCAATTAAAGTCTTCCTTTCTATGTCTCTTCTTTGTGAAGGTCATTCAGAAGAACAACTGTGGTCAGTGATGTAGAAGACCAGCAAGGCAGTCATATTTCCGCTGTAAGTAGCTGTTTTATTGTTCTGTGTGCTGGTTACATTCTTAATGTTGTAGTGCATACAATTAAAGTCTTCCTTTCTATGTCTCTGCTTTGTGCAGGCCATTCATTGGACCAAGGTTGGTCAGTAATGTAGAAAACCGGCAAGGCAGTCATCTTTCCAAAGTAAGTAGCTGTTTTATTGTGTTGTGTGCTGGTTACATCCTTAATGTTGTAGTTCGTGCAATTAACGTCTTTCTTTCTATGTCTCTGCTTTGTATAGGCCGTTCATAGGAGCAAGGGTGGTCGGTGATTTAGAAGACTGGGAAGGCAGCCATCTTTCCTCTATAAGTTGTTTTCTTTATTGATTTGTGTGCTGGCTACATCCTTAATGTAGTAGTTCGTGCAAGTAAGGTCTTTCTTTCTATGTCTCTTCTTTGTGAAGGCCATTCAGAAGAGCAACTGTGGTCAGTGATGTACAAGACCAGCAAGACAGTCATATTTCCTCTATAAGTAGCTGTTTTATTGTTTTGTGTGCTGGTTACATCCTTAATGTAGTAGTGCATACAATTAAAGTCTTCCTTTCTATGTCTCTGGTTTGTGCAGGCCATTCATTGCACCAAGGTTGGTCAGTGATGTATAAAACCGGCAAGGCAGTCATCTTTCGAAAGTAAGTAGCTGTTTTATTGTTTTGTGTGCTGGCTACATCCTTAAAGTAGTAGTTCGTGCAATTAAAGTCTTCCTTTCTATATCTGTTCTTTGTGAAGGCAATTCAGTAGAGCAACTATGGTCAATGATGTAGAACCCCGGCAAGGCAGTAATATTTTCTCTCCAAGGAGCTGTCTTTATTGCTTTGTGCGCTGGTTTCATCATTAATGTAGTAGTTCATGCAATTAAAGTCTTCCTTTCTATGTCTCTTCTTTGTGAAGGTCATTCAGAAGAGCAACTGTGCTAAGTGACGTAGAAGACCACCAAGGCAGTCATATTTCCTCTGTAAGTAGCTGTTTTATTGTTTTGTGTGCTGGTTACATCCTTAATGTAGTAGTGCATACAATTAAAGTCTTCCTTTCTATGTCTCTTCTTTGTGCAGGCCGTTCATAGGAGGAAGGGTGGTCGGTGATGTAGAAGACTGGGAAGGCAGCCATCTTTCCTCCATAAGTTGTTGTCTTTATTGATTTGTGTGCTGGCTACATCTTTAATGTATTGCATGCCAATTGAAGAGTTCATTTCTGTGTCTCTTCTTTATGCAGGCCATTCATTGGAGCAATTGTTTTCAGTGATGTAGAACACCAGAGAGGGCAGTCATCTTTCCTATGTAAGTAGCTGTTTTATTGTTTTGTGTGCTGGTTACATCCTTAATGTAGTAGTGCATACAATTAAAGTCTTCCTTTCTATGTCTCTTCGTTGTGTAGGCCATTAAGTAGAGCAAGTGTGATAAGTGATGTAGAAGACCAGCAAGGCAGTCATATTTCCTCTGTAAGTAGCTGTTTTATTGTGTTGTGTGCTGGTTACATCCTTAATGTTGTAGTTCGTGCAATTAAAGTCTTTCTTTCTATGTCTCTGCTTTGTGCAGGCCATTCATTGGAGCAAGGTTGGTCAGTTATGTAGAAAACCGGCAAGGCAGTCATCTTTCCAAAGTAAGTAGCTGTTTTATTGTTTTGTGTGCTGGTTACATCCTTAATGTAGTGGTTCGTGCAATTAAAGTCTTCCTTTCTATGTCTCTGCTTTGTGCAGGCCGTTCATAGGAGCAAGGGTGGTCGGTGATGTAGAAGACTGGGAAGGCAGCCATCTTTCCTCTATAAGTTGTTTTCTTTATTGATTTGTGTGCTGGCTACATCCTTAATGTAGTAGTTCGTGCAAGTAAGGTCTTTCTTTCTATGTCTCTTCTTTGTGTAGGCCATTAAGTAGAGCAAGTGTGGTCAGTGATGTAGAAGACCAGCAACGCAGTCATATTTCCTCTGTAAATAGCTGTTTTATTGTTTTGTGTGCTGTTTACATCCTTAATGTAGTAGTGCATACAATTAAAGTCTTTTTTCTATTTCTCTGGTTTGTGCAGGCCATTCATTGGACCAACGTTGGTCAGTGATGTATAAAACCCGGCAAGGCAGTCATCTTTCCAAAGTAAGTAGCTGTTTTATTGTTTTGCTTGCTGGTTACATCCTTAATGTAGTACTTCGTGCAATTAAAGTCTTTATTGATTTGTGTGCTGGCTACATCTTTAATGTCTTGCATGCCAATTGAAGAGTTCATTTCTGTGTCTCTTCTTTATGCAGGCCATTCATTGGAGCAATTGTTTTCAGTGATGTAGAACACCAGAGAGGGCAGTCATCTTTCCTATGTAAGTAGCTGTTTTATTGTTTTGTGTGCTGGTTACATCCTTAATGTAGTAGTGCATACAATTAAAGTCTTCCTTTCTATGTCTCTTCGTTGTGTAGGCCATTAAGTAGAGCAAGTGTGGTAAGTGATGTAGAAGACCAGCAAGGCAGTCATATTTCCTCTGTAAGTAGCTGTTTTATTGTGTTGTGTGCTGGTTAGATCCTTAATGTTGTAGTTCGTGCAATTAAAGTCTTTCTTTCTATGTCTCTGCTTTGTGCAGGCCATTCATTGGAGCAAGGTTGGTCAGTTATGTAGAAAACCGGCAAGGAAGTCATATTTCTGTAAGTAGCTGTTTTTTTGTTTTGTGTGCTGGTTACATCCTTAATGTAGTAGTGCATACAATTAAAGTCTTCCTTTCTATATCTCTGGTTTGTGCAGGCCATTCATTGGACCAAGGTTGGTCAGTGATGTATAAAACGGGCAAGGCAGTCATCTTTCCAAAGTAAGTAGCTGTTTTATTGTTTTGCTTGCTGGTTACATCCTTAATGTAGTAGTTCGTGCAGTTAAAGTCTTACTTTCTATGTCTCCTCTTTGTGAAGGCCATTCAGTAGAACAACTATGGTCAATGATGTAGAAGGCCAGCAAGGCAGTAATATTTTCTCTGTAAGGAGCTGTCTTTATTGTTTTGTGCGCTGGTTTCATCCTTAATGTAGTAGTTCATGCAATTAAATTCTTCCTTTCTATGTCTCTTCTTTGTGAAGGTCATTCAGAAGAGCAACTGTGGTCAGTGATGTAGAAGACCAGCAAGGCAGTCATATTTCCGCTGTAAGTAGCTGTTTCATTGTTCTGTGTGCTGGTTACATTCTTAATGTTGTAGTGCATACAATTAAAGTCTTCCTTTCTATGTCTCTGCTTTGTGCAGGCCATTCATTGGACCAAGGTTGGTCAGTAATGTAGAAAACCGGCAAGGCAGTCATCTTTCCAAAGTAAGTAGCTGTTTTATTGTGTTGTGTGCTGGTTACATCCTTAATGTTGTAGTTCGTGCAATTAAAGTCTTTCTTTCTATGTCTCTGCTTTGTATAGGCCGTTCATAGGAGCAAGGGTGGTCGGTGATTTAGAAGACTGGGAAGGCAGCCATCTTTCCTCTATAAGTTGCTTTCTTTATTGATTTGTGTGCTGGCTACATCCTTAATGTAGTAGTTCGTGCAAGGTCTTTCTTTCTATGTCTCTTCTTTGTGAAGGCCATTCAGAAGAGCAACTGTGGTCAGTGATGTAGAAGACCAGCAAGACAGTCATATTTCCTCTATAAGTAGCTGTTTTATTGTTTTGTGTGCTGGTTACATCCTTAATGTAGTAGTGCATACAATTAAAGTCTTCCTTTCTATGTCTCTGGTTTGTGCAGGCCATTCATTGCACCAAGGTTGGTCAGTGATGTATAAAACCGGCAAGGCAGTCATCTTTCGAAAGTAAGTAGCTGTTTTATTGTTTTGTGTGCTGGTTACATCCTTAAAGTAGTAGTTCGTGCAATTAAAGTCTTCCTTTCTATGTCTGTTCTTTGTGAAGGCCATTCAGTAGAGCAACTATGGTCAATGATGTAGAACCCCGGCAAGGCAGTAATATTGTCTCTCCAAGGAGCTGTCTTTATTGCTTTGTGCGCTGGTTTCATCATTAATGTAGTAGTTCATGCAATTAAAGTCTTCCTTTCTATGTCTCTTCTTTGTGAAGGTCATTCAGAAGAGCAACTGTGCTAAATGACGTAGAAGACCACCAAGGCAGTCATATTTCCTCTGTAAGTAGCTGTTTTATTGTTTTCTGTGCTGGTTACATCCTTAATGTAGTAGTGCATACAATTAAAGTCTTCCTTTCTATGTCTCTTCTTTGTGCAGGCCGTTCATAGGAGGAAGGGTGGTCGGTGATGTACAAGACTGGGAAGGCAGCCATCTTTCCTCCATAAGTTGTTGTCTTTATTGATTTGTGTGCTGGCTACATCTTTAATGTATTGCATGCCAATTGAAGAGTTCATTTCTGTGTCTCTTCTTTATGCAGGCCATTCATTGGAGCAATTGTTTTCAGTGATGTAGAACACCAGAAGAGGGCAGTCATCTTTCCTATGTAAGTAGCTGTTTTATTGTTTTGTGTGCTGGTTACATCCTTAATGTAGTAGTGCATACAATTAAAGTCTTCCTTTCTATGTCTCTTCGTTGTGTAGGCCATTAAGTAGAGCAAGTGTGGTAAGTGATGTAGAAGACCAGCAAGGCAGTCATATTTCCTCTGTAAGTAGCTGTTTTATTGTGTTGTGTGCTGGTTACATCCTTAATGTTGTAGTTCGTGCAATTAAACTCTTTCTTTCTATGTCTCTGCTTTGTGCAGGCCATTCATTGGAGCAAGGTTGGTCAGTTATGTAGAAAACCGGCAAGGAAGTCATATTTCTGTAAGTAGCTGTTTTTTTGTTTTGTGTGCTAGTTACATCCTTAATGTAGTAGTGCATACAATTAAAGTCTTCCTTTCTATATCTCTGGTTTGTGCAGGCCATTCATTGGACCAAGGTTGGTCAGTGATGTATAAAACGGGCAAGGCAGTCATCTTTCCAAAGTAAGTAGCTTTTTTATTGTTTTGTGTGCTGGTTACATCCTTAATGTAGTAGTTCGTGCAGTTAAAGTCTTTCTTTCTATGTCTCTTCTTTGTGTAGGCCATTAAGTAGAGCAAGTGTGGTAAGTGATGTAGAAGACCAGCAAGGCAGTCATATTTCCTCTGTAAGTAGCTGTTTTATTGTTTTGTGTGCTGGTTATATCCTTAATGTAGTAGTGCATACAATTAAAGTCTTCCTTTCTATGTCTCTGCTTTGTGCAGGCCATTCATTGGACCAAGGTTGGTCAGTGATGTATAAAACGGTCAAGGAAGTCATCTTTCCAAAGTAAGTAGCTGTTTTATTGTTTTGTGTGCTTGTTACATCCTTAATGTTGTAGTTCGTGCAATTAAAGTCTTTCTTTCTATGTCTCTTCATTGTGTAGGCCATTAAGTAGAGCAAGTGTGGTAAGTGATGTAGAAGACCAGCAAGGCAGTCATATTTCCTCTGTAAGCAGCTGTTTTATTGTTTTGTGTGCTGGTTACATCCTTAATGTAGTAGTTCATACAATTAAAGTCTTCCTTTCTATGTCTCTGGTTTGTGCAGGCCATTCATTGGAGCAAGGTTGGTCAGTTATGGAGAAAACCGGCAAGGCAGTCATCTTTCCAAAGTAAGTAGCTGTTTTATTGTTTTGTGTGCTGGTTACATCCTTAATGTAGTGGTTCGTGCAATTAAAGTCTTTCTTTCTATGTCTCTTCTTTGTGTAGGCCATTAAGTAGAGCAAGTGTGCTAAGTGACGTAGAAGACCACCACTTTCTATGTCTCTGCTTTGTGCAGTCCGTTCATAGGAGCAAGGGTGGTCGGTGATATAGAAGACTGGGAAGGCAGCCATCTTTCCTCTATAAGTTGTTTTCTTTATTGATTTGTGTGCTGGCTACATCCTTAATGTAGTAGTTCGTGCAAGTAAGGTCTTTCTTTCTATGTCTCTTCTTTGTGTAGGCCATTAAGTAGAGCAAGTGTGGTCAGTGATGTAGAAGACCAGCAACGCAGTCATATTTCCTCTGTAATTAGCTGTTTTATTGTTTTTTGTGCTGGTTACATACTTAATGTAGTACTTCGTGCAATTAAAGTCTTCCTTTCTATGTCTCTTCTTTGTGAAGGCCATTCAGTAGAGCAACTATGGTCAATGAAGTAGAAGCCGGCAAGGCAGTAATATTTTCTCTGTAAGGAGCTGTTTTTTTTGTTTTGTGCGCTGGTCTCATCATTAATGTAGTAGTTCGTACAATTAAAGTCTTCCTTTCTATGGCTTTTCCTTGTGTAGGCCATTAAGTAGAGCAAGTGTGCTAAGTGACGTAGAAGACCACCAAGGCAGTCATATTTCCTCTGTAAGCAGCTGTTTTATTGTTTTGTGTGCTGGTTCCATCCTTAATGTAGTAGTGCATACAGTTAAAGTCTTCCTTTCTATGTCTCTGCTTTGTGCAGGCCATTCATTGGAGCAAGGTTGTCAGTTATGTAGAAAACCGGCAAGGCAGTCATCTTTCCAAAGTAAGTAGCTGTTTTATTGTTTTGTGTGCTGGTTACATCCTTAATGTTGTAGTTCGTGCAATTAAAGTCTTTCTTTCTATGTCTCTGCTTTGTGATAGGCCATTCAGTAGGAGCAAGTGTGGTCGGTGATTTAGAAGACGGGAAGGCAGTCAATCTTTCCTCTGTAAGTAGTTTTCTTTATTGATTTGTTTGCTGGCTACATCCTTAATGTAGTAGTTCGTGCAAGTAAGGTCTTTCTTTCTATGTCTCTTCTTTGTGTAGGCCATTCAGAAGAGCAACTGTGGTCAGTGATGTAGAAGACCAGCAAGGCAGTCATATTTCCTTTGTAAGTAGCGGTTTTATTGTTTTGTGTGCTGGTTACATCCTTAATGTAGTAGTGCATACAATTAAAGTCTTCCTTTCTATGTCTCTGGTTTGTGCAGGCCATTCATTGGAGAAAGGTTGGTCAGTGATGTAGAAAACCGGCAAGGCAGTCATCTTTCCAAAGTAAGTAGCTGTTTTATTGTTTTGTGTGCTAGTTACATCCTTAATGTTGTAGTTCGTGCAATTAAAGTCTTTCTTTCTATGTCTCTGCTTTGTATAGGCCGTTCATAGGAGCAAGGGTGGTCGGTGATTTAGAAGACTGGGAAGGCAGCCATCTTTCCTCTATAAGTTGTTTTCTTTATTGATTTGTGTGCTGGCTACATCCTTAATGTAGTAGTTCGTGCAAGTAGTCTTTCTTTCTATGTCTCTTCTTTGTGAAGGCCATTCAGAAGAGCAACTGTGGTCAGTGATGTAGAAGACCAGCAAGACAGTCATATTTCCTCTATAAGTAGCTGTTTTATTGTTTTGTGTGCTGGTTACATCCTTAATGTAGTAGTGCATACAATTAAAGTCTTCCTTTCTATGTCTCTGGTTTGTGCAGGCCATTCATTGCACCAAGATTGGTCAGTGATGTATAAAACCGGCAAGGCAGTCATCTTTCGAAAGTAAGTAGCTGTTTTATTGTTTTGTGTGCTGGTTACATCCTTAAAGTAGTAGTTCGTGCAATTAAAGTCTTCCTTTCTATGTCTGTTCTTTGTGAAGGCCATTCAGTAGAGCAACTATGGTCAATGATGTAGAACCCCGGCAAGGCAGTAATATTGTCTCTCCAAGGAGCTGTCTTTATTGCTTTGTGCGCTGGTTTCATCATTAATGTAGTAGTTCATGCAATTAAAGTCTTCCTTTCTATGTCTCTTCTTTGTGAAGGTCATTCAGAAGAGCAACTGTGCTAAATGACGTAGAAGACCACCAAGGCAGTCATATTTCCTCTGTAAGTAGCTGTTTTATTGTTTTCTGTGCTGGTTACATCCTTAATGTAGTAGTGCATACAATTAAAGTCTTCCTTTCTATGTCTCTTCTTTGTGCAGGCCGTTCATAGGAGGAAGGGTGGTCGGTGATGTACAAGACTGGGAAGGCAGCCATCTTTCCTCCATAAGTTGTTGTCTTTATTGATTTGTGTGCTGGCTACATCTTTAATGTATTGCATGCCAATTGAAGAGTTCATTTCTGTGTCTCTTCTTTATGCAGGCCATTCATTGGAGCAATTGTTTTCAGTGATGTAGAACACCAGAGAGGGCAGTCATCTTTCCTATGTAAGTAGCTGTTTTATTGTTTTGTGTGCTGGTTACATCCTTAATGTAGTAGTGCATACAATTAAAGTCTTCCTTTCTATGTCTCTTCGTTGTGTAGGCCATTAAGTAGAGCAAGTGTGGTAAGTGATGTAGAAGACCAGCAAGGCAGTCATATTTCCTCTGTAAGTAGCTGTTTTATTGTGTTGTGTGCTGGTTACATCCTTAATGTTGTAGTTCGTGCAATTAAACTCTTTCTTTCTATGTCTCTGCTTTGTGCAGGCCATTCATTGGAGCAAGGTTGGTCAGTTATGTAGAAAACCGGCAAGGAAGTCATATTTCTGTAAGTAGCTGTTTTTTTTGTTTTGTGTGCTAGTTACATCCTTAATGTAGTAGTGCATACAATTAAAGTCTTCCTTTCTATATCTCTGGTTTGTGCAGGCCATTCATTGGACCAAGGTTGGTCAGTGATGTATAAAACGGGCAAGGCAGTCATCTTTCCAAAGTAAGTAGCTGTTTTATTGTTTTGCTTGCTGGTTACATCCTTAATGTAGTAGTTCGTGCAGTTAAAGTCTTTCTTTCTATGTCTCTTCTTTGTGTAGGCCATTAAGTAGAGCAAGTGTGGTAAGTGATGTAGAAGACCAGCAAGGCAGTCATATTTCCTCTGTAAGTAGCTGTTTTATTGTTTTGTGTGCTGGTTATATCCTTAATGTAGTAGTGCATACAATTAAAGTCTTCCTTTCTATGTCTCTGCTTTGTGCAGGCCATTCATTGGACCAAGGTTGGTCAGTGATGTATAAAACGGTCAAGGAAGTCATCTTTCCAAAGTAAGTAGCTGTTTTATTGTTTTGTGTGCTTGTTACATCCTTAATGTTGTAGTTCGTGCAATTAAAGTCTTTCTTTCTATGTCTCTTCATTGTGTAGGCCATTAAGTAGAGCAAGTGTGGTAAGTGATGTAGAAGACCAGCAAGGCAGTCATATTTCCTCTGTAAGTAGCTGCTTTATTGTTTTGTGTGCTGGTTACATCCTTAGTGTAGTAGTGCATACAATTAAAGTCTTCCTTTCTATGTCTCTGGTTTGTGCAGGCCATTCATTGGAGCAAGGTTGGTCAGTTATGGAGAAAACCGGCAAGGCAGTCATCTTTCCAAAGTAAGTAGCTGTTTTATTGTTTTGTGTGCTGGTTACATCCTTAATGTAGTGGTTCGTGCAATTAAAGTCTTTCTTTCTATGTCTCTTCTTTGTGTAGGCCATTAAGTAGAGCAAGTGTGCTAAGTGACGGAGAAGACCACCACTTTCTATGTCTCTGCTTTGTGCAGTCCGTTCATAGGAGCAAGGGTGGTCGGTGATGTAGAAGACTGGGAAGGCAGCCATCTTTCCTCTATAAGTTGTTTTCTTTATTGATTTGTGTGCTGGCTACATCCTTAATGTAGTAGTTCGTGCAAGTAAGGTCTTTCTTTCTATGTCTCTTCTTTGTGTAGGCCATTAAGTAGAGCAAGTGTGGTCAGTGATGTAGAAGACCAGCAACGCAGTCATATTTCCTCTGTAATTAGCTGTTTTATTGTTTTTTGTGCTGGTTACATACTTAATGTAGTACTTCGTGCAATTAAAGTCTTCCTTTCTATGTCTCTTCTTTGTGAAGGCCATTCAGTAGAGCAACTATGGTCAATGAAGTAGAAGCCCGGCAAGGCAGTAATATTTTCTCTGTAAGGAGCTGTTTTTTTTTGTTTTGTGCACTGGTCTCATCATTAATGTAGTAGTTCGTACAATTAAAGTCTTCCTTTCTATGGCTTTTCCTTGTGTAGGCCATTAAGTAGAGGAAGTGTGCTAAGTGACGTAGAAGACCACCAAGGCAGTCATATTTCCTCTGTAAGCAGCTGTTTTATTGTTTTGTGTGCTGGTTCCATCCTTAATGTAGTAGTGCATACAGTTAAAGTCTTCCTTTCTATGTCTCTGCTTTGTGCAGGCCATTCATTGGAGCAAGGTTTTCAGTTATGTAGAAAACCGGCAAGGCAGTCATCTTTCCAAAGTAAGTAGCTGTTTTATTGTTTTGTGTGCTGGTTACATCCTTAATGTTGTAGTTCGTGCAATTAAAGTCTTTCTTTCTATGTCTCTGCTTTGTATAGGCCGTTCATAGGAGCAAGGGTGGTCGGTGATTTAGAAGACTGGGAAGGCAGCAATCTTTCCTCTATAAGTTGTTTTCTTTATTGATTTGTTTGCTGGCTACATCCTTAATGTAGTAGTTCGTGCAAGTAAGGTCTTTCTTTCTATGTCTCTTCTTTGTGTAGGCCATTCAGAAGAGCAACTGTGGTCAGTGATGTAGAAGACCAGCAAGGCAGTCATATTTCCTTTGTAAGTAGCGGTTTTATTGTTTTGTGTGCTGGTTACATCCTTAATGTAGTAGTGCATACAATTAAAGTCTTCCTTTCTATGTCTCTGGTTTGTGCAGGCCATTCATTGGAGAAAGGTTGGTCAGTGATGTAGAAAACCGGCAAGGCAGTCATCTTTCCAAAGTAAGTAGCTGTTTTATTGTTTTGTGTGCTAGTTACATCCTTAATGTTGTAGTTCGTGCAATTAAAGTCTTTCTTTCTATGTCTCTGCTTTGTATAGGCCGTTCATAGGAGCAAGGGTGGTCGGTGATTTAGAAGACTGGGAAGGCAGCAATCTTTCCTCTATAAGTTGTTTTCTTTATTGATTTGTTTGCTGGCTACATCCTTAATGTAGTAGTTTGTGCAATTAAAGTCTTCCTTTCTATGTCTCTTCTTTGTGAAGGCCATTCAGTAGAGCAACTATGGTCAATGATGTAGAAGGCCGGCAAGGCAGTAATATTTTCTCTGTAAGGAGCTGTATGTATTGTTTTGTGCACTGGTTTCATCCTTAATGTAGTAGTGCATACAATTAAAGTCTTCCTTTCTATGTCTCTGCTTTGTGCAGGCCATTCATTGGAGCAAGGTTGGTCAGTTATGTAGAAAACCGGCAAGGCAGTCATCTTTCCAAAGTAAGTAGCTGTTTTATTGTTTTGTGTGCTGGTTACATCCTTAATGTAGTGGTTCGTGCAATTAAAGTCTTCCTTTCTATGTCTCTGCTTTGTGCAGGCCGTTCATAGGAGCAAGGGTGGTCGGTGATGTAGAAGACTGGGAAGGCAGCCATCTTTCCTCTATAAGTTGTTTTCTTTATTGATTTGTGTGCTGGCTACATCCTTAATGTAGTAGTTCGTGCAAGTAAGGTCTTTCTTTCTATGTCTCTTCTTTGTGTAGGCCATTAAGAAGAGCAAGTGTGGTCAGTGATGTAGAAGACCAGCAACGCAGTCATATTTCCTCTGTAAATAGCTGTTTTATTGTTTTGTGTGCTGTTTACATCCTTAATGTAGTAGTGCATACAATTAAAGTCTTTTTTCTATTTCTCTGGTTTGTGCAGGCCATTCATTGGACCAAGGTTGGTCAGTTATGTAGAAAACCGGCAAGGCAGTCATCTTTCCAAAGTAAGTAGCTGTTTTATTGTTTTGTGTGCTGGTTACATCCTTAATGTAGTAGTTCGTGCAATTAAAGTATTCCTTTCTATGTCTCTTCTTTGTGAAGGCCATTCAGTAGAGCAACTATGGTCAATGATGTAGAAGCCCGGCAAGGCAGTAATATTTTCTCTGTAAGAAGCTGTCTTTATTGTTTTGTGCGCTGGTTTCATCATTAATGTAGTAGTTCATGCAATTAAAGTCTTCCTTTCTATGTCTCTTCGTTGTGTAGGCCATTAAGTAGAGCAAGTGTGGTAAGTGATGTAGAAGACCAGCAAGGCAGTCATATTTCCTCTGTAAGTAGCTGTTTTATTGTGTTGTGTGCTGGTTAGATCCTTAATGTTGTAGTTCGTGCAATTAAAGTCTTTCTTTCTATGTCTCTGCTTTGTGCAGGCCATTCATTGGAGCAAGGTTGGTCAGTTATGTAGAAAACCGGCAAGGAAGTCATATTTCTGTAAGTAGATGTTTTTTTGTTTTGTGTGCTGGTTACATCCTTAATGTAGTAGTGCATACAATTAAAGTCTTCCTTTCTATATCTCTGGTTTGTGCAGGCCATTCATGACCAAGGTTGGTCAGTG